>JABEVS010000641.1:0-28530 GCA_018290735.1 Coelastrella sp. MACC-549 | reverse complement strand
CCAACTATGCAGCTGCCAATGCTGGTCTTGATGGCCTGGCACGTCAGCTGTCATCCAGTGGGCTTCCTGCAGTCAGCATTCAGTGGGGTGCCTGGTCTGGTGGTGGCATGGCAGCAGCTGATGCTCAGACTGCTGCTCGTGTTGAGAGGATGGGCATGAGCTTGATCACACCAGCAGCAGGACTAGCAGCACTGGAAGGGGTACTGAGTGCTCCACTGAGTGCGGCGCCAGTGTTGGCAGCTACACCATTTATATGGGACAAGTTCTTAGATAACCTACCTGCAGTGCCTGACCTTCTCAGCGAGTTCCATCAGGCACATGGTGGTAGACATTTATCAGCATCACACCAGGTGGCCACAGTCAGCACAACGCTGGCCGACATTGTGGGACAGGTTGGCTCAGCTGTGACAGCTGTCATTGGCAAACAGCTCCAGCAGGACGAAAGTCTGATGGAGTCTGGTTTAGATTCCTTGGGAGCTGTGGAGCTGCGAAACGCACTTGCAGTGGCCTTCAACATAGAGCTACCAGCCACACTGACCTTTGGTGAGTGGCCCTTTGGTGCTGTTGCGGTCTGCATGTGCTGGCAGACTCCTGCACGCCAGGAATTGTCATTGGCTCTACATTGCTGTGCCCTTGTATCTTCTGCTGCTGATGCTTTTATGCCTTCTGACTGTCATCTCAGACTATCCAAGCATTCGCGCCATGAGCAACTTCATTGCGGAAGCCAAGCACCCAGGAGGTCTGGCTGCGGCTACAACAGCAGGAAGCAGACAAGTTGTGCAGCAGCCACTTACGCCAGCAGTGGCAGGGGCAGCAGTCAGTGCAGCAATGGCGCTCACAGGATTACAGTTGCAAGCTGCTCGAATGTCCAGCCAGACACAGTTCTACAGCCACTTGAGAGATGGCACAGAGCTGCACAGCATTTCCCCTTACACCAGGTAAGTACAGCATGTACTTGAGATTACTCAGACTTTGCTTCTTGCAATGGCTCTGGCAGTTGTTGGATGAATTTTTGTACCTCAAGGCCCTCCAACATGTTGTGGTATGCTGCCTGCTTGTAGTGGGCAGCCACCATAATACAGGGTTCCATCGCTTTTCTGTGCTGCCGTTTGAATGGGTATGTTTGTGTTGCAAGCCACCCTTCCAGCCTTCAGCCATGGCCTGCATCTTGCTGCTGTCGGCAATTGGTCAAGCATCGATTGTCTTCCCATCACCCATGGCCTCCCCACCTGCAGGTGGGATGTGGAGGCTGTGTACCACCCAGATGCTCCCACCCTGATGAGCACAGCTCAGCAGGGCCAAGTTGCCACCCGCTTTGGGACCTTCATCCCAGGCATACACCAGTTTGATGCAGCAGCATTCTCTTTGTCAGCGGGAGAAGCAGGTGTTATGGATCCACAACAGGTGACATCACAGCGCCAGCAACAGATTGGTGCTGACGGGGATCTGTTTCGGCGTCACGTCATGTACATTGCCCTCAATGGCGCTGTCACTTGCGTCAAGCCATTGCAGCTGTATGGTGTGATGTACTGTTTCGTCCAGAAGCAGCGTGTGATGATTGCCACTGACATCATCAAGTGCGCATGGTTGTACTTGAGAGAGCACTCTAATCTGGGTGCGTGTGCAGCGATCACCATGCCCCCTGACAACTTACCTGCTCCAGGCCCTTACCACATTGCTTGCTGTGCTGACAATGCCTGCTGCTGGTGCTTTTAACAGCGTGTGCTTCTGGAGGAGCTGGCAGTGGCAGCAGCTGAGAGTGGCAGAAGCATGCACAACCTCACTGGAGCCGCCGGCGGCGTGTTTGTGGGCTGCATTTGGTTGGAGCATGCCGAGTTGCTCACCAGCCATGGCAACCCCAGCAGCAGCATGTTGGTGACTGGCAACGGCCTGGCCTTCATGGCAGGACGCCTGTCTTACACCTTTGGTTTGACAGGCCCTTGTCTTCCCACCAACACAGCTTGCAGCAGCTCACTGGTTGCAGCACATCTAGGAGCAGCCGCCGTACGCAACAGAGAATGTGATTTTGCGGCCGTGGCAGGTGCCAATGCTATGTTGCTGCCTCTTGGGGCCACGGCGGCCATGACCCAGGTGCATGCACTGGCTCCTGATGGCAGGTGCAAAGCCTTTGCAGCTGAGGCTGATGGGTATGGGAGGGGTGAAGGGTTCATAGTTGTGCTGCTTGAGCAGGCGGCAGCTGTGGCAGCCCCCTCAAAGGTGCAAGCACTGGTCTCTGGGTCAGCTGTGAACCAAGATGGTCGCAGTTCTGGGCTGACAGCCCCGCATGGCCCTTCACAGACAGCGTTGGTAGCTGAAGCAATGCAGGTGGCTGGGGTCACTGCTTTAGGTTATGTTGCAACCCACGGCACTGGTACACCATTGGTGAGTCCTCAGCAGGGGCCTATCAGTGGCAGATGCGAAGTCCATGGACAGCGTTGATAGCTGCTGTAGCCATGCTGTGTCAGTCACTGTTGTGAGCCCACTGCACTGGGTATCTGTGACCATGGAGCCAGTTCTTGCGGTCCTTGCTCACATTTCTTAGTTGTTCCTGTGTGGGATGCAGGGTGATCCAATTGAGAGCAATGCTCTCAGGAGAGCAGTTGTGTCTGGCGGCACTGATCCAGTACAGCTGCCAGCTGATTTCATATTCAGCATGGGTGCTGTGAAGGTCCTCACAGGCCATCTGGAGGGAAGTGCAGGCCTGGCTGGCCTGGCTCAAGCACTACTGACACTGCAACAGCGGGCTGTGGTGCCCTTGCGCTATCGGGAGATCAACCCATATGTGGCCAACAGCTTGGACCAGTGGCACATACCCAGCAGGTGAGCGTGATGGTGGTACATGAAGTGACGCATGAAGGTACAGCATCATCTCAGCACAACAGCTCACTGAGACTTGCCACATCACTTTGCCATTTGACATGCCGTTAGCTGGACCGAGGTCAGCATAGGGATCCTAGTGCACACAAAGGTACATCATTGTGATTATCTGTAGTACACATACAGGTACATCATTATGGTTTGTGCTCTTCCATACACAGGACTGTGATTGCATGCAGTCCTGGTGCACACACAGACACATTAATGCAATCAATCACGCCTTTCCTGCTTGATATACAGGGTCCCCATCCAGTCCGGTGGCAACTGCCCAGGGGCAGCTGCTGGAACAAGCTCCTTTGGCATGAGCGGCGTCAATGCACATGCCGTCATGCAACCGGCGCCAGAAGCCGCTGGTCGCGGGAGTACAGTGGTTGCAGCTAGAGCAAACTTTGTGTGGAGGAGGACCGACATGCGAGCCGGGTTCTTGCCCATCGGCCACCCACTGTTGTACCATATCTCTGTCACCAGGAGTGTTGATCACCAGCTGTCCTGCCAGTTCATGTTGCCTGTCCTCAACAGGCCTAACCTTGCATGGTTATGGGATCATGAGGTTGGTGGCAGAGTGTTGTTACCCGCTGCTGCTTACCTAGAGATGGCAGCAGCAGCAGCTTGTCAGATGCTGGCAACAAACCTGACCACTACAATGTTTGGGTCCGACAGCAAGAACACGATGGCTGCACCAGCATCAGCAGCTGCCCTGTGCAATGTGATCTTGGCAGCTCCCTGTGTGCTTTCCCCTGTGGAGCAGCAGCAGCTGGTCATCATCTGTGATGTGGATGCTGCTCATGGCAAGGTCACAGTCAAAGGTGTACGGGAGTCAGCCAGTGCTCAGAGTCATATGACTTGCAGCACAATTGCCGTGGGTACCAGCAGCTTTGGCATATTGAACAGTGACACCACACCTGCTGGTTCAGCAGCAACGGCGGCAGCAGCGGCAGCCACAAGCTGCACAGATGCTTGGCGTGCCTCCTGCACTGAGCCCTTGAGTGCATCGGGCATGTATCATTCATTGGCTGCAGCAGGGCTCAAGTATGGTCCTGCGCATCGCTTGCTGACAGCCATACACATCAGTACCAACAGTGCCAAGGGTGGCGCTTGTGTCTCGACAGATGCAGCAGCTGGTGCGGCATCCGGCTACCTCATTCATCCAGCAGGTGAGATGCCGGGGCCGCTGCTGTGTGATAGGGGGTCTCAGATGCTCGGCTTGGTTGCAAACCACTCTGTATTGACAGTCATGTTTCACAATTGTGCAAAACAGAGAGTGAGATGGCGTCTTAATCCTGATGATTTAGTGCTGGCATGCATATCTTGGTGCCCTAACAGTGATGTGATCACTTGCTACTGTGTTGTTTGTATGCAGCTCTGGACTGTGCTCTGCAGCTGGGAGCTGCTGTGCCAGAAACCAGCGCACCAGCAGCAGGGAAGTCCACCACTGCTGTGCCAGCAGCCCTCAAATTTTTTGCACCACTGCCTGTGAGACACAGTGCAGCTGGCTTAAGGGTAACGGCAAAACGCATCATTGCAGAGAAGGCAGTGCCAACTGCGACCCACAGGGACCACACACTTCTCAGCGAAACAGGTGCCCCGCTGTGCTTACTGCATGACCTTGAAGCCCGCAGCATCAGCCATGCAGCAGCCATACAACCAGTATCTCAGCAGCCTGAGATGTTGTATGATGTAGTATGGGCAGCGACAGGATTGTCACGCAATGAACAAGCATGCCATGTTCCGGCGGTGCAGGGCACAGTTGCAGCTGTCTCTCCCATATCAACCACCGCTGCTGTGGCAAGCATGTTAGCAGTGTTGCAGGCTGCCACTGACACCATCAGCCCGTCAGCAGTAGCAGTAGCAACCCAGGAAGCAGCGGCAGGTGCCTGTCCACCAATAAGCACAGAGGCACACTTCAATGCAGCAGTGAAAGGGCTATTGAGGACTTTCATCCAGGAAGCCCAGTCAACAGCAGTGACCAGCAGTGTCTGTGATACAGCAACAGCAATAGCAGTGCAGGCACCCACAGGTCTAGTGCAGGTATCTGCTGTGATGCAGCAATCAGAGGAGCTCTCAGATGGCTATGGCAAGTCAGCGGCAGCTGGAGTACTGTATGATCCAATACTGAAGCACACCTACACACACATGGCGCGGCAACCATATCACTTGGTCCCAAAAACCAAAGGAAGCTTAAGCAGCCTTGTTCCTGTAGCAGTCAGTACAGATGTACAGCACAAGAATGCAGTGTTACGGTCAGTGAAGGCGGCGGGAATCAACTTCAGGGACGGGCTCAATGTGTTGGGCATGTACCCAGGTGGCCCGGGAGCGCCTGGCAGTGATGTGGCAGGCGTGGTGGTCAGCAGCAGCAGCAGTGACAGTGGTAATAGTATCGCCAGGTCCATCAGGCCAGGTCAGGCCGTGTTTGGTCTTGCCGAGGGGTGTTTGGGCTCCCACGTACAGGCTTCTGTCCAGACACTAGTTGCCATGCCAGAGCATGTTTGCTTTGAGGCAGCCGCTACCATGCCCACTGTGTTCATCACTGTTGATGCGGTCCTTCACCAGGCAGCACATCTACAGCCGGGAGAGAGGGTGCTGATTCATGCTGCTGCTGGTGGAGTCGGACTTGCCGCCCTGCAGCTGGTAGAGGGCGTCGGTGCTCACCCCATTGCCACTGCTGGCAGTCCCTCCAAGCGCACCTTGCTGAGGTCTCTGGGTGTGTCAGCAGTTGTCAACTCTCGGGATCTGAGCTGCCTTGAGGGCATTGCGAGTCTGGGTGGCATTGATGTTGTGTTGAACTCCCTGACCTCCCCAGGCATGGTTGCTGGCAGCCTGTCAGTGCTGAGGAGGGGTGGCCGCTTTGTGGAGATTGGCAAGAGGGACATCTGGGCAGCAGCATCTGTAGCAGCTGAGCGTTCAGATGTCTCTCACAGCCTTGTTGCCGTTGACTTCATGCCGGCCTCAAGCCTACACAGTGCGCTGAGCAAGCTTTCAGGGCAAGTAGCTGCTGGTGTACTGCGGCCGCTGCCCAGTGCTGTGCATGACATCAGCAGTGTGTCTGCAGCACTGCGGCAGATGAGTCGGGCCAAGCACGTGGGCAAGGTCGTGGTCAGCAGCACAGCCACTGCCACAGCATGTGCAGGTTCCGCAGCAGTTCCAGGACGGGTGCTCATCACTGGTGGTACAGGCAGCCTGGGACTGCTTGCGACATGCTGGCTGGCAGCACAGGGTGCACGCAATGTTCACCTGAACAGCAGGTCAGGAAGATTATCAGCAACAGCAGCTCACAAGCTGCTTGAGATGAACAGTGCCACACATCACAGCATCATCACCATCACCGCAGCTGACGCATCAGTGTCTGAGGACCTGCAGCTTCTCCTGCAAGGGTGTTTACCCAACCAGCAGCCTGTCTGCAGCCTCTTGCATGCAGGGGGTGTGCTATCAGATGCCACACTTGCCAACCAGTCCCTAGCCAGCACAAGGCAAGTTGCAGCACCCAAGGCGCTGAGCATGTCTTTGTGGAGTACCCATGCTCATGCCTGTCCTGTCAGCCACCAAGTGATGTTCAGCAGCGTGGCCAGCCTGCTTGGAAGTCCTGGCCAGGCCAACTATGCAGCTGCCAATGCTGGTCTTGATGGCCTGGCACGTCAGCTGTCATCCAGTGGGCTTCCTGCAGTCAGCATTCAGTGGGGTGCCTGGTCTGGTGGTGGCATGGCAGCAGCTGATGCTCAGACTGCTGCTCGTGTTGAGAGGATGGGCATGAGCTTGATCACACCAGCAGCAGGACTAGCAGCACTGGAAGGGGTACTGAGTGCTCCACTGAGTGCGGCGCCAGTGTTGGCAGCTACACCATTTATATGGGACAAGTTCTTAGATAACCTACCTGCAGTGCCTGACCTTCTCAGCGAGTTCCATCAGGCACATGGTGGTAGACATTTATCAGCATCACACCAGGTGGCCACAGTCAGCACAACGCTGGCCGACATTGTGGGACAGGTTGGCTCAGCTGTGACAGCTGTCATTGGCAAACAGCTCCAGCAGGACGAAAGTCTGATGGAGTCTGGTTTAGATTCCTTGGGAGCTGTGGAGCTGCGAAACGCACTTGCAGTGGCCTTCAACATAGAGCTACCAGCCACACTGACCTTTGGTGAGTGGCCCTTTGGTGCTGTTGCGGTCTGCATGTGCTGGCAGACTCCTGCACGCCAGGAATTGTCATTGGCTCTACATTGCTGTGCCCTTGTATCTTCTGCTGCTGATGCTTTTATGCCTTCTGACTGTCATCTCAGACTATCCAAGCATTCGCGCCATGAGCAACTTCATTGCGGAAGCCAAGCACCCAGGAGGTCTGGCTGCGGCTACAACAGCAGGAAGCAGACAAGTTGTGCAGCAGCCACTTACGCCAGCAGTGGCAGGGGCAGCAGTCAGTGCAGCAATGGCGCTCACAGGATTACAGTTGCAAGCTGCTCGAATGTCCAGCCAGACACAGTTCTACAGCCACTTGAGAGATGGCACAGAGCTGCACAGCATTTCCCCTTACACCAGGTAAGTACAGCATGTACTTGAGATTACTCAGACTTTGCTTCTTGCAATGGCTCTGGCAGTTGTTGGATGAATTTTTGTACCTCAAGGCCCTCCAACATGCTGTGGTATGCTGCCTGCTTGTAGTGGGCAGCCACCATAATACAGGGTTCCATCGCTTTTCTGTGCTGCCGTTTGAATGGGTATGTTTGTGTTGCAAGCCACCCTTCCAGCCTTCAGCCATGGCCTGCATCTTGCTGCTGTCGGCAATTGGTCAAGCATCGATTGTCTTCCCATCACCCATGGCCTCCCCACCTGCAGGTGGGATGTGGAGGCTGTGTACCACCCAGATGCTCCCACCCTGATGAGCACAGCTCAGCAGGGCCAAGTTGCCACCCGCTTTGGGACCTTCATCCCAGGCATACACCAGTTTGATGCAGCAGCATTCTCTTTGTCAGCGGGAGAAGCAGGTGTTATGGATCCACAACAGGTGACATCACAGCGCCAGCAACAGATTGGTGCTGACGGGGATCTGTTTCGGCGTCACGTCATGTACATTGCCCTCAATGGCGCTGTCACTTGCGTCAAGCCATTGCAGCTGTATGGTGTGATGTACTGTTTCGTCCAGAAGCAGCGTGTGATGATTGCCACTGACATCATCAAGTGCGCATGGTTGTACTTGAGAGAGCACTCTAATCTGGGTGTGTGTGCAGCGATCACCATGCCCACTGACAACTTACCTGCTCCAGGCCCTTACCACATTGCTTGCTGTGCTGACAATGGCTGCTGCTGGTGCTTTTAACAGCGTGTGCTTCTGGAGGAGCTGGCAGTGGCAGCAGCTGAGAGTGGCAGAAGCATGCACAACCTCACTGGAGCCGCCGGCGGCGTGTTTGTGGGCTGCATTTGGTTGGAGCATGCCGAGTTGCTCACCAGCCATGGCAACCCCAGCAGCAGCATGTTGGTGACTGGCAACGGCCTGGCCTTCATGGCAGGACGCCTGTCTTACACCTTTGGTTTGACAGGCCCTTGTCTTCCCACCAACACAGCTTGCAGCAGCTCACTGGTTGCAGCACATCTAGGAGCAGCCGCCGTACGCAACAGAGAATGTGATTTTGCGGCCGTGGCAGGTGCCAATGCTATGTTGCTGCCTCTTGGGGCCACGGCGGCCATGACCCAGGTGCATGCACTGGCTCCTGATGGCAGGTGCAAAGCCTTTGCAGCTGAGGCTGATGGGTATGGGAGGGGTGAAGGGTTCATAGTTGTGCTGCTTGAGCAGGCGGCAGCTGTGGCAGACCCCTCAAAGGTGCAAGCACTGGTCTCTGGGTCAGCTGTGAACCAAGATGGTCGCAGTTCTGGGCTGACAGCCCCGCATGGCCCTTCACAGACAGCGTTGGTAGCTGAAGCAATGCAGGTGGCTGGGGTCACTGCTTTAGGTTATGTTGCAACCCACGGCACTGGTACACCATTGGTGAGTCCTCAGCAGGGGCCTATCAGTGGCAGATGCGAAGTCCATGGACAGCGTTGATAGCTGCTGTAGCCATGCTGTGTCAGTCACTGTTGTGTGCCCACTGCACTGGGTATCTGTGACCATGGAGCCAGTTCTTGCGGTCCTTGCTCTCATTTCTTAGTTGTTCCTGTGTGGGATGCAGGGTGATCCAATTGAGAGCAATGCTCTCAGGAGAGCAGTTGTGTCTGGCGGCACTGATCCAGTACAGCTGCCAGCTGATTTCATATTCAGCATGGGTGCTGTGAAGGTCCTCACAGGCCATCTGGAGGGAAGTGCAGGCCTGGCTGGCCTGGCTCAAGCACTACTGACACTGCAACAGCGGGCTGTGGTGCCCTTGCGCTATCGGGAGATCAACCCATATGTGGCCAACAGCTTGGACCAGTGGCACATACCCAGCAGGTGAGCGTGATGGTGGTACATGAAGTGACGCATGAAGGTACAGCATCATCTCAGCACAACAGCTCACTGAGACTTGCCACATCACTTTGCCATTTGACATGCCGTTAGCTGGACCGAGGTCAGCATAGGGATCCTAGTGCACACAAAGGTACATCATTGTGATTATCTGTAGTACACATACAGGTACATCATTATGGTTTGTGCTCTTCCATACACAGGACTGTGATTGCATGCAGTCCTGGTGCACACACAGACACATTAATGCAATCAATCACGCCTTTCCTGCTTGATATACAGGGTCCCCATCCAGTCCGGTGGCAACTGCCCAGGGGCAGCTGCTGGAACAAGCTCCTTTGGCATGAGCGGCGTCAATGCACATGCCGTCATGCAACCGGCGCCAGAAGCCGCTGGTCGCGGGAGTACAGTGGTTGCAGCTAGAGCAAACTTTGTGTGGAGGAGGACCGACATGCGAGCCGGGTTCTTGCCCATCGGCCACCCACTGTTGTACCATATCTCTGTCACCAGGAGTGTTGATCACCAGCTGTCCTGCCAGTTCATGTTGCCTGTCCTCAACAGGCCTAACCTTGCATGGTTATGGGATCATGAGGTTGGTGGCAGAGTGTTGTTACCCGCTGCTGCTTACCTAGAGATGGCAGCAGCAGCAGCTTGTCAGATGCTGGCAACAAACCTGACCACTACAATGTTTGGGTCCGACAGCAAGAACACGATGGCTGCACCAGCATCAGCAGCTGCCCTGTGCAATGTGATCTTGGCAGCTCCCTGTGTGCTTTCCCCTGTGGAGCAGCAGCAGCTGGTCATCATCTGTGATGTGGATGCTGCTCATGGCAAGGTCACAGTCAAAGGTGTACGGGAGTCAGCCAGTGCTCAGAGTCATATGACTTGCAGCACAATTGCCGTGGGTACCAGCAGCTTTGGCATATTGAACAGTGACACCACACCTGCTGGTTCAGCAGCAACGGCGGCAGCAGCGGCAGCCACAAGCTGCACAGATGCTTGGCGTGCCTCCTGCACTGAGCCCTTGAGTGCATCGGGCATGTATCATTCATTGGCTGCAGCAGGGCTCAAGTATGGTCCTGCGCATCGCTTGCTGACAGCCATACACATCAGTACCAACAGTGCCAAGGGTGGCGCTTGTGTCTCGACAGATGCAGCAGCTGGTGCGGCATCCGGCTACCTCATTCATCCAGCAGGTGAGATGCCGGGGCCGCTGCTGTGTGATAGGGGGTCTCAGATGCTCGGCTTGGTTGCAAACCACTCTGTATTGACAGTCATGTTTCACAATTGTGCAAAACAGAGAGTGAGATGGCGTCTTAATCCTGATGATTTAGTGCTGGCATGCATATCTTGGTGCCCTAACAGTGATGTGATCACTTGCTACTGTGTTGTTTGTATGCAGCTCTGGACTGTGCTCTGCAGCTGGGAGCTGCTGTGCCAGAAACCAGCGCACCAGCAGCAGGGAAGTCCACCACTGCTGTGCCAGCAGCCCTCAAATTTTTTGCACCACTGCCTGTGAGACACAGTGCAGCTGGCTTAAGGGTAACGGCAAAACGCATCATTGCAGAGAAGGCAGTGCCAACTGCGACCCACAGGGACCACACACTTCTCAGCGAAACAGGTGCCCCGCTGTGCTTACTGCATGACCTTGAAGCCCGCAGCATCAGCCATGCAGCAGCCATACAACCAGTATCTCAGCAGCCTGAGATGTTGTATGATGTAGTATGGGCAGCGACAGGATTGTCAAGCAATGAACAAGCATGCCATGTTCCGGCGGTGCAGGGCACAGTTGCAGCTGTCTCTCCCATATCAACCACCGCTGCTGTGGCAAGCATGTTAGCAGTGTTGCAGGCTGCCACTGACACCATCAGCCCGTCAGCAGTAGCAGTAGCAACCCAGGAAGCAGCGGCAGGTGCCTGTCCACCAATAAGCACAGAGGCACACTTCAATGCAGCAGTGAAAGGGCTATTGAGGACTTTCATCCAGGAAGCCCAGTCAACAGCAGTGACCAGCAGTGTCTGTGATACAGCAACAGCAATAGCAGTGCAGGCACCCACAGGTCTAGTGCAGGTATCTGCTGTGATGCAGCAATCAGAGGAGCTCTCAGATGGCTATGGCAAGTCAGCGGCAGCTGGAGTACTGTATGATCCAATACTGAAGCACACCTACACACACATGGCGCGGCAACCATATCACTTGGTCCCAAAAACCAAAGGAAGCTTAAGCAGCCTTGTTCCTGTAGCAGTCAGTACAGATGTACAGCACAAGAATGCAGTGTTACTGTCAGTGAAGGCTGTGGGCATCAACTTCAGGGACGTGCTCAATGTGTTGGGCATGTACCCAGGTGACCCGGGAGCGCCTGGCAGTGATGTGGCAGGCGTGGTGGTCAGCAGCAGCAGCAGTGACAGTGGTAATAGTATCGCCAGGTCCATCAGGCCAGGTCAGGCCGTGTTTGGTCTTGCCGAGGGGTGTTTGGGCTCCCATGTACAGGCTTCTGTCCAGACACTAGTTGCCATGCCAGAGCATGTTTGCTTTGAGGCAGCCGCTACCATGCCCACTGTGTTCATCACTGTTGATGCGGTCCTTCACCAGGCAGCACATCTACAGCCGGGAGAGAGGGTGCTGATTCATGCTGCTGCTGGTGGAGTCGGACTTGCTGCCCTGCAGCTGGTAGAGGGCGTCGGTGCTCACCCCATTGCCACTGCTGGCAGTCCCTCCAAGCGCACCTTGCTGAGGTCTCTGGGTGTGTCAGCAGTTGTCAACTCTCGGGATCTGAGCTGCCTTGAGGGCATTGCGAGTCTGGGTGGCATTGATGTTGTGTTGAACTCCCTGACCTCCCCAGGCATGGTTGCTGGCAGCCTGTCAGTGCTGAGGAGGGGTGGCCGTTTTGTGGAGATTGGCAAGAGGGACATCTGGGCAGCAGCATCTGTAGCAGCTGAGCGTTCAGATGTCTCTCACAGCCTTGTTGCCGTTGACTTCATGCCGGCCTCAAGCCTGCACAGTGCGCTGAGCAAGCTTTCAGGGCAGGTAGCTGCTGGTGTACTGCGGCCGCTGCCCAGTGCTGTGCATGACATCAGCAGTGTGTCTGCAGCACTGCGGCAGATGAGTCGGGCCAAGCACGTGGGCAAGGTCGTGGTCAGGCAGCTGCCACCAGCAGTGCCACAGATGCAGCAGAACCCACTTGGGGCGATCTTGGTTGTGGGCGGCACAGGCACACTAGGTTGTCTAGTTGTTGGCTGGCTGGCAACACAGGGAGTTCAGTATATTCCTGTCATAAGCAGAAGCGGCAGGCTGACTGCAGGCCTCGGGCAGATGCTGAGTGATCCCTCATCAGCTGCAGCAATGGCAGTGGTGTCCGTGGATCATTGTGATGCTGCTCTTGCAGCTGACTGTGCTGTGCTGCAGCAGCTGCTGACCACTGGTTTGCCACTCCTGGGTGTCATGCATGCGGGAGGACTGCTCAGGGATGCAACATTCCCCAAGCAAACACTAGCAGGCGTGAGGCAGGTGGGACCCGGAGACTGGCGATACTTGGCAAGAACAGGTCAATGCTGTTGCTAGACAGTCTCTTTGGTTTGCAGTCACAGTCCATGCATTGCATTCAGGCAAAAGGTTGGCCACGCTCTTTTGCCAGTGGTAACTGTTAGAGAGACTTGTGCATGTCAAAAGTACTAACCTGCAATGCTTTTACACTGGACTGAACCAGGTGTTTGCTCCTAAAGTAGTTGGCTCTGCACAGTTGCAGCAGATGATAGTGCACCAGCCAATCAGCCACCAGGTGATGTTCAGCAGCGTGGCCAGCCTACTTGGAAGTCCTGGCCAGGCCAACTATGCAGCTGCCAATGCTGGTCTTGATGGCCTGGCACGTCAGCTGTCATCCAGTGGGCTTCCTGCAGTCAGCATTCAGTGGGGTGCCTGGTCTGGTGGTGGCATGGCAGCAGCTGATGCTCAAACTGCTGCTCGTGTTGAGAGGATGGGCATGAGCTTGATCACACCAGTAGCAGGACTAGCAGCACTGGAAGGGGTACTCAGGCAGTTCAACATGAGCACCTGTCATCACTTAAGCAACGGCTGTGCTGGGGTTATAGCTGCGGCTCCCTTCTCATGGACAAGGTTTTTGCAGAGATTTGGTGCTACAGTACCAACGCTCTTCAGTGATTTTGCTGCAGAACACAGCAACATTGCCAAGCCTGGTGAGTAGGTGGCCAGGTTGTTTCAACGGGGCTTGCTTTCATGCTTTCATGCTGGCTTGCAGAAAGCTTCTGACACAATCGTCTTACCTGAAGGGCAAGGTACAGCGGGGTACTTACTCGCATGCTTGTACCAGTGTCCTCAGCATGGTTAGTTGATGCGCTTGATTTTGTGCTGTCCGCAGCTGCAGCTCCCATGCTGGCTCACACTCTCAGCAAAGAGGGCATTATCACCCTGGTACACAGCACGGTTGCGTCGGTGCTTGGCGGTGATATCAACCCTGATGAACCCCTGATGGCTGCCGGCCTGGACTCCCTGGGGGCTGTGGAGCTAAGGAACTCACTGCAGGCACAACTGCCAAATGAGAAACCACTGCCTCAAACTCTGCTGTTCGACTATCCATCTATTAATGCAGTCACAGGGTACATTATTTCCCAGGTAGGGCAACACAGCCTGAGTCAGCAATTTACCCCTCCGTTCTTGCGGCATAAGCACCAAGGCATTGACTCCATGCATTCATGCCAAAGGTGAACAATCATGGCTTTGGACCTTCCAATGTAGCTTTGAGATTATGTCACAACATGCTTTGCAGATTGTTGGAGCTGAACTTGAGGGACCTGCAGCAGCAGCTCCTGTACCAGCAGCCAGTGAAGCCGGCACCCGCAGGAGCATCATTGCTGTTGGTGCTCAGGCCACTCATAGTCCAGCGGGTGCAATCAGCAGCGCAATGGCCATTGATGCCATCAGACCTGTTCTGTTGCAGCGCTGGGATTGGGAGGCACTAGTGGGTGCTGCCACGGTTAGAACAGGCCAGCAGCTGGCCCCAAGGTTTGGCGGTTGGTTGTCAGACATTGAGAAGTTTGATGCAGGGGTCTTTGGCATCAGTATTGTTGAAGCTCAACTGATGGATGCTCAGCAGCGTATGCTGCTGGAGCTGTCATTTGAGGCACTGACAGCGGCAGCAGCAGCAGCAACAGCTGATGTGAAGCACAGCAACACCGCAATAAATGTATTGGAGACCATACCTGGTCTATCAACGGCATGTGTAGCTGTTGGCATTGCTAGTGCAGAGTACAACAACTACCTCCTGCGCAGGACAGGGGCCGCTGAGAGCGCCTACTCTGCCACTGGTGGGGCCCTCAGTGTAGCTTCAGGCAGAGTAGCCTTTACGTATGGATTGAGAGGGGCAGCACTGTCATTAGACACCGCCTGCAGCAGCTCCCTGGTGGCAGCACACTTTGCTGCTACTCAGCTCACATCAGGCACATCAGCAGTCGCTCTGACAGCAGGTGTTGGTGTCATCTTGTCACCTGGCCCAACAAACATGTTCCAGAAAGCAGGTAGGACCCGGATGCTGATGATGATTGGTGGCATTCTGCTGATGGCATGTATAGGTTGTCCTGCGCCCTGCATAAGATGCAGCTCAACTCAGCGGCCTACCCCACCAAGCCAGCTATTCCTTCATTGACACAGCATGATCAACCTTGCTCTGTTGCTGGGCATGCAGGCATGTTGGCCCCTGATGGCCGCTGCAAGACCTTGGATGCAGCAGCAGATGGTTATGTCAGAGCTGAAGCAGCAGGTGTAGCAGTGTTACAAACACTCACAGCACAGGACTTGAATGCCGATGTGTTAGCACTGGTAGCCGGCTCAGCTGTCAACCAGGATGGCCGCAGCAGCAGCCTGACAGCCCCTAATGGCCCAGCACAGCAGGAGGTCTTGAGGGCAGCCTTGGCAGGTGCCGGTCTGCTGCCTGCTGATGTTAGTGGGCTGCAGCTTCATGGTACAGGGACACCACTAGGTAAGTACCTTCATGATGGGGCTCACACTGTGGCCAGCTCAAAGCTCTGGTGTCGGTGTATCCAGCAAATGCGCATGTTGGAGCGCTCGGTTACGCACAATAGAAGCAAACCGGTGTTGCTCTTGCTCTGCTTGATGCAGCCATGTGTAGCTTCAATATTAGCCACCTTCTAAAGAAGGTGCAAAGTTTGCAGATGGCATGCAAGTCAAGCTTATGATGCGGCTATAAGACCAAGTGCAATGGCACAGCCAGTATGTTTGCAGTACAGTTGTTGATGCTCCAACTGTCAGCAAGACCTCCTTTGTGGCATCATCAACTCTATGATTCGGCCGTTGAGCATCGGCACATTATGTTGCACCATGTCTCAGGCGATCCCATTGAGCTAGGGGCAGCAGCAGCCATCTTCTTTGGTGCCCAGGGAAACACAGCCCTGAGGCAGCCATTGCTTGCTACAGCAGGAAAAAGCTGGATAGGGCACACAGAGGTGAGCAATCGTTGCAGGTGAACTCAACTGTTCATGCTTGCTGCATTGGTGCAATACTACAATTGTCCGCAGTGGGTGAATGGGCAGTGCCGTGTGTTTGGGTCAGACTGTGCTGAATGCTTGTGTTTCATGCGCCAGACCAATGTGAAGTTTGCTGCTTGTTTCATGCAGGCTGCAGCAGGTGTCATGGGGCTGGGCCATGCCATGGCGGGCTTGAATCACCACTCAGCACAGTCACTGCTGCATCTGCAAACAGCAAACCCATATCTCGAGACTGCTCTACAGCAGCACAGCCCAGGAGTGTTTGCAGCAGGTTGGCAGTTGCCAAGGCAGTACGCCGGAATCCCATGCGCTGCCACCAACAGCAGTGCAGAGGCATTGCCTGGTTTGATCACAGGTGTCAGCAGCTTTGCATTCCAGGGTACCAATGCTCATGTTTTGCTGTCCAAGTCAGCACCAGGCAGCACAAGCGTGGGTGCTAGTCTACTGAATGTAGGTGTGCAAGTGGCATGGCAGAGTGCTCGCATCTGGCCCCTGCCTCCAGCACACCTGATGATGGCTGGTGCAGTTGCAGCAGGCAACAGCGGCAGCGTAGTACTACAGTGTCGATTGGGTAATGCCAGCCTGGCATTCTTGCAGGATCACAAGGTCTTGCAGCAGGCGCTGATGCCAACAGCGGCATTGCTGGAGGTTGCTGCAGCAACTGCAACTACACTGCTCATGAGTCCTGCTGCAGGAGTTGTTGGCAGCAGTTTGGACCTGTGTGTACACAACTCCATCATAGCAGCACCTGCACCCCTGAAGCAGGGCACAGGAGCAGTCCTGCAGTGTGCTGTGTCTGCCTCTAGCAGCGTATATGAGGTATGCTCCATAGCCAGCACCAGCAGACCAAGAACACACCTGGCGGGCAGCTTCCGCACAACCAACCCTGTATCCTTGCAGGGTCGGCTGCCGCAGCGGCTTCCTATGGCTGCTGTCAGCAGAACCTCTATCAGTGCTTTGCTGGCAGATCAGTATGCAGTCATCGACCCACCAGACACACAGAGACAAGCAACCACCTGTGTTGCTGCAGCTGCTGTTGACAGGAGTGCTGATTGCCAAGGTCTCCTTGGGCATGCAGCTGAGGGCTTTGTGATTCACCCAGCACTGCTGGAGGCAGCTTTGCAGGCAGCTGGCATTACCACAAAGGTGTCAACAGCAGCTGGCCAATCGGGTGTGTTGGCACCAGCTTCTATTGCTGCCTTTGTAATTTGCCAGGTGCCTGTGAATGCAGCTGGACAGAGCATGCAGATATGCAGCAATGGTACTGCAGGACACAGCAGCATGCAGCTTAATGAAGGCAGCGGGGACTTGGCAACCACCGTTCAAGGTGTTGACTTCAGGCATATGAGTAGAGACGCTACTGGCTTCGCTGCTGTGGCCACAGCTTCAACTGTAATGGCAGCAAGTGCAGCAGAGTCCAGGACATCCGGCCTTTCAGCTGAACAAGTCTCCCTACTGGTGCAGAACACCATTGAGGGAATTCTTGGAGAGCCTGTTGGCTCAGATGTGCCCTTGATGGCTGCTGGCTTGGACAGCCTAGGGGCCACCGAGGTCAGGAATGCCCTGCAGTTCTCATTTGGCATAGAGCTGCCAGCAACATTGGCCATTGATTATCCCAATGCAAAGGCTATCAGCGGCTACATTCTGCAACAAATACAGCCACAGCATGGAGCAGTAGCAGCAGCAGGTCCAGGAACTCGTGCCAGGTCTATCGCCATGCATATGGCCAGAACAGAGCAACAGATGCTGGTAGTTGCTGGAGCATCAACTCTCAGGCACAGCTTGGCAGAGTATGTCACAGGGGCTGATGGCATCAGCAACATACCATCTTGGCGATGGGACATGGAAAGGCAATTGGGCGGTGCTGCATCTGGCCTTGCCGGTGTTGAGCCAAGATTTGGCTGTTTCATGCCAGATGTTGACAAGTTTGACTGCAACCTGTTTGGCGTCAATCCCTTTGAGGCCGCCACCATGGACCCACAACAACGGTTGCTGCTGCATGCTGCTGTTGAGGCCATGCCACCAGTAGGCAGCACTTCTGCTGACCAGACAGCGGTGTTTGTAGGGATAGGCAGCAATGACTATGAGGCTTTAGCCAATCATGCTGGAGTGTCTGTGAGTGCTTTCAGCTTCACAGCAGCATCAGCATCTGTTGCCTCGGGCAGGCTGGCATTTGTCTTTGACCTGCATGGCCCGTCTGCCAGCATCAACACCGCCTGCTCTGCATCACTGGTGGCAGCCCACATGGCAGCAACCAGTATAGCAGATGGCACAGCCAGCTCAGCACTTGTGGCTGGGGTGCTGCTTTGCCTTGTGCCTCAATCAACTCTCATGGTCCAGAGGGCTGGCATGCTGGCACCTGATGGGAGGTGCAAGGTACTGGATGCCTCAGCTGATGGTTATGTCAGGGGTGAGGCTTGCAGGGCCATGTGGATCACCACAGCTGATAGTGCTTCGGCAGCAGCAACTGATAGCCTGGCAGTTGTCCTAGGTACTGCAGTCAATACCAATGGCAGAGCTAGCAGCCTGACGGCGCCGCATGGGCCAACCCAGCAGGAGCTCATTGCGCAAGCACTATTTGCTGCTGGCATGTCCGGTAGTGAGGTCTCTGGCGTCACATTGCACGCCAACGGAACAAGTCTGGGAGACCCCATTGAGGTGGGTCGCTTATGACTGTCTTTATCGCCAGGCAGCCAGCAGGCAAGCTGGAACTGATGGCAGGGACATGGTGCATGCCCACCCAGTATTGTTGTGTGGTGAAGAACTTGACTGCTGTGGGAGGTGTCTGCTGCAGCGGTCTGAGCACTCACCCTCGCTGTCTTCAACCAGCGATGCATTGGTGGCTCACTGTGCAGGTCGGAGCCATCATGCCTGTTTACAAGGTCGGCTTGTCATCGGCACCGCCCACAAATGCTGGTGTTGGCGGCAGCAGCAACTTCAGCACTGTCTGCGGCGGCGACAGCAGAGAAGCCTTTGTGTTGTCAAGCATCAAGGGCTATGCAGGCCACTCTGAGGCTGCTGCCGGTGTAGTGGGCCTGCTGGAGGCAGTGTCAGTCATGCAGCAGCGTGCTCTAGCACCTGTGATGCATTTGAGGGACCTGAACCCGTATGTTGCACAGCCAGTGGCTGGAAGGAATGTTGCGGTAAATCGCAGTTGTGGACTGTCACCAGTGCCAGTGTGGCAGCAGGCTGGTCCAGCAGCACTTGCCATGGGTGTCAGCAGCTTTGGTGCTCAGGGCACAAATGCACACGCCATCATCATGAACACCAATAAGTTCAGCCTGGAAGCGTCTCCTATTGCTGGTGACGCCGTGAGTGACAGCAGAGGCCTGGACCTCCAAGGCAGCAGCAGAGGTGTGACATTGCAGAAGCAGAGGTTCTGGGTAGGGGGGGCACACCAGGACCTGATTGCCAGAGCCCTGGTCTCACGGAGCAGGAGGGCCAGACAGGCTGCAAAGGTGGCCTTTGAGGCCAGGTTGGAACATGCCAACCTGGCTTATCTGTGGCAATACACCAGCACCCCTGTGGATCCTGGTCAGAATACAGTGCCGTTCCTCTCCAACAGTGTGCTGCTGTCTGTGGCAGCATCGGCAGCTAGCCTCTTGGTTGCAAGTGCTAGCAGCAGTGGTGGAGGCAGCTTGTTGCTGCTGAGCCAAGCAGTGTCAGCCCCACCACAGCAACTTCCCCGGCATCCTGGTCAACCTGGGGTGCCTACCCCTGTGCTGCTAATAGCGATCAACGCAGGAACAGGAGGTTGTTTGATAGACATCCATGGACAGAGGCAATTGCAGTGTTATGTTGCAGAGCAAGCACAGGCACATCAGGGATGCGGCGTAGCCTCTGAGGTTATGGCCTCGTTTGCAGCTGGCGGTTCAGTGAGAAGGCTGCAACAGCTCCTAAGAGCAGAGCTGCACACAGCAGCAACTGCTGGCAGGGTCTCTCTTGCCCCTGCTTCACTTGTGGTTGCACAGCACAAGCAACATCCCATGGAAGCAGTGGCTGCCCTGTCAGACTGCTGCAGCGGACCGAGCAACAACAACAAGCCATGGGACGGCGAGTATGTGTTGCATCCCGCTGTTCTTGAGTGTTCCCTGCAGTCGGCTATGATTGACAGCAGCAGTACAGCAGCTGCTCTCTGGTTGTCTGCAGTGCAGTTGGTGGCGGTGCCCCTGCCTGCCCCAGGCATCTCCGGCACCTCAACAGGCAACAGCTGGGTACATGCAAAGTTCAACCCAGCAGCGGACGGCAGCACATCCCATATCAGCAGCCTCAGCTGGGTTACTAACAACACCGCAATAGGCTTCTGCATCAGTGGCGCTGTGTTGGCAGCTGATGCAGTAGCTGCAGCAGAGGCAACTGCTTTTAATGGGCAGCAGATTGTGCTGCAGGGCACTGCCCCTGTCACACTAGCAGCTGCAGCAGCAACTCAAGCCGTAGCAGCTGTCACCAATCCTCTGCTTCAGCTGGAAGAGACTGAGCGCAGCATTTATCTGCAGGCCCAGATAATGGCAGAGGTAAGCACAATCAGACAGGGAGGCAAAAAGCATGCAGTGTTCTGCACGTTCGTTTGCTTTTGCAAAGCATCCGTGTATTGCAAACCCCATGATGGCACCAGCAGCTTGTTTGGGGCCGCTATTACCAGAGGATTGTGCTGTCATGTGTAGGTGCGTGGTATGCTGGGTCATGCTGTTCACCCTGACGAGCCGTTGATGAGCAGTGGGTTGGACAGTAGGAGCGCCATGGAGCTTAGAGCCAGCCTAGCAGAGCAGTTGGGAGTGTCATTGCCAGTGACACTGTTGTACGATGCCCAGGTGCGACCTTCGATCATGATCATGGTGTGGTGCATGCTACTGCTTGTGGAAATAGGGTGAAGTGCAGGTGCATTGGAGACTAATCAAGTAGCGTGCAGACAGCATGTGGCTACGGAATCAGCATTGAATGCAGGGTCTGCTATCATTTATATGTACAAGTGAGCTGCAAGGTCCTTTGCTGCTGTGTGCTCAGAGCTGCAAGCTGATATCCTTTATCGCCTGTGGCTGTTGTCTTGTGCATATTCAGACCATCAACCAGCTTGTTGAGTACATCAACGACCAGGTCGCATCAACATCAGCTGCACCTGCAGAAGCAGTGAGGGTGCATGAAGAGGAGTATGAAGAGGGAGAGACTACCGCTGCTTGGCCAACCTCACAAAGGCAGCAGCAGACTGGGGCATCCATGGCTGCTGACGACAAGCCTTCTGAGCTTCTCAAGCTGCTGCGTGGTGCACCTCTCCCCCGGCCACTGTTCTTGGCAGCTCCAGGGGTAGCCAATGCGCAGAGTGCTTACTTTGCCTTCTCCCAGTTTCTTTCCTGGTCTGACCAGCCAATCTATGTCTTGGAGAAGGACAATGACCTGAACATCTTTGACTTGGCCAGGCAGAATGCGCGGGACATTCTCAAGATACAGCCTGAGGGACCCTACCTCTTGGGTGGCCACAGCTATGGTGGTGCAGTTGCCATAGAAGTTGCAGCGGTTCTTGAGAGCTGGGGCCATGATGTGGGCTTGGTGCTGGTAAGACCATCTCACTGCGAGAGTACACCACTGTATGCAGGTGTCATATAGGTGGCATCTCGTGCTACTTTCATTATGTGTGACCGCAGCGTCTCATCCTTGCTTTGCTCTTTCAGCACCTCCTCAACAAGCTTCATTGGTGTGAAACATTGTAAGCTGCCAGCATCATCCGTTTATGATTTGCTGCCGCAGGTCATGGACACACCCCGGCCTGAGCAGGTCAGGGCCATGCAGCCAGGTGCAGAGGGTGCAACCGAAGAGGACTGCTTGGAGGTGAGCACAGGCACACTGAGGTACTCGACACTTGTGCTACTGTTGCATGTGGGTTTCTGTCAGCAGAGGCTGCTGACTGCATCTGGTGGAAGTGCATTGAGTACTGCTTTTTGCATCATCAGCGTACAGATTATGCTGCCTCCACTGCAGTTGATGGAGATGATCCTTGGCGCTCTAGGACGTGATGCCATTGGTCTGGGTGCCGGCATCTCACATCCCAGAGAGAGTCCTGAGTGGAAGGCAATGACCCTACAGCAAAAGTGAGGGCAGACAGCAACATGTTGTGGTGACTTGACAGTGGACCAGCAGTTTCACCATTCTTGTTGAGAGCCTTACATTGTTAACACTATATGCTTGATGCACGTCATCTGTCCAAACTCCAAAGGACCTTCCGGATCAACAGAAAGAGCAGTGCTGAAATGTTGGCACTTGCAAGTGACCAAATGGTCACAAACTCTGTCAACAACCTCAACATTCAGGTATGAGTTCTTTGCCCCTATCTGGCGTGTCATGCGTGATGATAACATGCCTGTGGAGGAAGTGGCTCGCCAGATTGAAACTGTAGCCCTGGCAGTCAAGCAGGGCAGTGCTGTCAGTGACATGAGACACCACAAGTTCTTTGGCAAGCTTGAAGGGCCAGAGGTGAGACAGGCATCAACAGCAAATTCATCAAGCTTTGCCGACCAATTGCAATAAGTTGGGCTCCCTGCGCCAGCTCCAGGTGTTTGCCACCTCACACCGTGAGTGTCTTGCAGCCATGCCATGACCGCCGGCATCAGCAGGATACAAATAACCCGATGTACTTGACAATGGTCTGCTCGTCCATTCCTCAACAACGGCCAGTCCTGTATCATGCAGGTGGTGTACTTCCGTGCCAACCAGCGAGGGGCTTGTGACTATGTGAATGACAGCCGGTACTGGCGCTACAGTCATGGCACTTGCTGGTCAGAGCTGGCTGCTGACCTCACAGTGGTTGATGTTCCAGGCGATCACTTCTCCCTGCTCAGACAGGTGAGAGGCTACAGTGACAGGAGTGAAGCCAAAGCTGAACCTCGGTGCCCTCTAAGCTGTTTGTCAAGGCGCAATTGATTGCGTTGCTGCTCATTTGGCCTTGACACCACAAGGCCTGCACCTTGATCTGCTGCTGTTTGCAGGACCCTTCAGACATGGAGTTGTTGGTAGCTATGTTGAAGATCAAGCTTGGAGCATATGGTGAGATTGTTGATTCCATTTTTGCATTTATCTTTGACTTCAGGAGTCCATGGTAGTGCCAATGCTGCAGAGGGGTATTTCAGCATTGAGGCGCATGCATAACGTCACAACTGTGTAGCCAAACAGTTAGTGGTAGTTGTCATGACTGGCCTTACACAAATTGAACTTGAGCTGGTGACAAGGCTCCACTCAATCCACACTCCATTCTCTACCAGGCTGGGCTGAGGCCGTGAGACGAGATCGCGGCAGCCAATGGCGCGGCAGCGGTGCTGCAGCAGCTGTAGCTGAGCTTGATGAGTACTTGGAGAGCATGGGAGTCAGGTAAGGGCGTCAAGAAAGCCAGCATAGGCGATCATGCATCATGAATTCATGTCTTTGGCACCGCTCTTGTCAATATGCCAGACATTGGGCTGGTCTGCAAAAGCACTCCAGTCAATTGCACTGTGTGCAATGACTACTGGCGTTGTCCTTCTGCAGGGATGCTCGCATCCGGCAGCGTTTGACTGCTGCCCTCCCTCAAGCTGACCTGGACCAAGTGTCACTGACGGTGTCCAGACCAGCTCAGCTGATCAGGACATTGCCCGCTGCGGCTGGCCGGGCAAGTCTGGTGGACCCATCACTGCCGCCGGTGGTGGTGGTGCCTGATGCAGAAATGTCGCTGCCCCACATCCTCTCAGCAGTGGAGAATCTGCAGCACCAGGGGTTCCTGCTGCACATGCCACCACAGAAACATCTAGCTCAGCTACGCAGCGTGAGTTCACTCGCAACATTGTGGTGTGCCGCTATCAGAACCAAGATACCATCCGGCCCGGTTGTGCTGGTTGGAATAGGTGCTGGCGGAGTAGTGGCACACGAGATGGCAGTGCAGATGCAGCAAACAGGGCAGCAGGTGGGTGCTATCTGCCATAACCTCTTTGGCACAGCAATCTGGCTGTATCCCGCTGCACCGGCCTCTGAGCACACTTCAGACACAGGGTTTGCTGGGCAGCTGGTGATCCCATCAGACTTGATGCTGCACACTGAACAGCCTGTGCACATTTCTGGCTCAGCTCGTGCAGAAGACCATGCCATCCTCTGTTCCCCTTGCAGGTTCCCGTGCTCATGCTTCTGGAGAATGGGCCCCTGCGGGAGACCGCTGACCTGTGCAGTCAGCCCTGGTTCAAGCTGTATCATTTCTTGTTGGGGTGGCAGCCTGATGTGGACATGGCAGCTTGGGCAGCAAATGCAAAGAGCTTGGCAGGTGTGACGATAGTGCTGATTGCTACATACACTCAAAGTCATTGCCTTGGCCATGCTCTTGTTGTTTGATGTTTTAGGCCACCTTGCATCGTTTCTCTTGCACATGTACTGCAGCCAATGTGTGACAGCGCTGGAAGTGTCAAGCTGCCATGCAGTGCACAGTGGACAGCCAGTTGCAGGAAGCAAAAAGCCTTTGCCCAACAACAGAAGGCTTCTACGTGCCTTACTCAACTGCCTTGACCCTGCTGCTTCTGTATTATTACAGCACACCCAAGAGGTTTTGAGCGCCAGATGGATGCCATTGCTGCGTTGTGCCCAGCACATGTGTCACCAGACCAGTGGGACATGATGTCTGGGGAACAGCTGAGAGCCCGCTTGCGTTCAGGCTATCAGTGGGAGGAGCTGATCTGCAGCTGGACGGCCATGTATGGCCTGCTGATACAGGCGCATGTGACTGCTTGCAAGGTGGATGCAGGAGTGGCCTTGGACGTACCAGCAATGGATGAATTCATGTTGCAGATGTACTCACTGGAGGATGACCCGGCAGCACAGCTGGATGCAATGGCCATGTACAAACCAGGCAGCATGCAGATGTGGGACTGGGACAGAGAAGTGGGCCAGGTAGGCAACAACACACACCAGCTACTACGTCAGATGACTCACAAACATGCTTTGCCTGTGTCCGGATCTGTTGGGGTGCATGTATGCTGCACTCTTTATTGGGGGCTTCATGACATTGTCCAGTCTATTACTGTGTGTTGAATGATGTGCTGATCGTGCTAGAGGCTGACGGCTGGGGGTCATTGGTCTGTCAATGCTTTGTTTGTGTATATTGCTGCAGCTGCTGGCACAGGTCTCCTACCTCAAGGCAATTACCTCCAGCTATCAACCTGCCTTTGTGCTACATCCAACAACAAGCAGAGTTTTCTGTCATGGTGCTCGTCACAAGTCCATCAAGGACGTGTTGACTGGCTGGTCAGCAGGCGAACTGCGACCAATAGCTGGCTTCTTGCAGCCTCTGCAACTGGTCCTGTGGCGTGACACTCATCCCAGTGCACGTGACCTAGAGTCAGCTCTTTTGGCGGCAAGCAATTCTGCCAGTCAATCAGCAGCTGCAAGGCTGCAGCTGTTGCCTGGCTTGCCGCACTTGGGACAGGCAGCAGCGTCAGCTACAGACGAGTCTTCAGGATTAGCGCTTGGTTCTGCCTCCCATGAAAACAATGCAGCATCAGAACAAGGACCAAATGCGATTGCTGTGGAAGTACTGGCGCTTAGTCGCTTCTGTTGGGACACAGCTGTACAACCGTTTGCAGTTGAGGCTGCTGCCTTAGCAGCCACAGCAGCACTACCTCCTGGAACAGACATGACTGCAGCGGACGTGAATGCCACACGTGCAGCTGCAGAAGAAGCTGCACTTGCAGCGTTGCAGCATGCTACACTCCTCACAACGTTGCCTGTATGGCTTATTCCAGGTATGTGCCGCTTCACACAGT
This sequence comes from Coelastrella sp. MACC-549, assembly GCA_018290735.1. NCBI lineage: Eukaryota > Viridiplantae > Chlorophyta > Chlorophyceae > Sphaeropleales > Scenedesmaceae > Coelastrella > Coelastrella sp. MACC-549. Next base: position 2,944 of record JABEVS010000641.1, on the reverse strand, counting down.
TGCACCCGTGCCCTGAATTGGACCCTAGAAGCAGTGGACCCATGGCTTGCATGCGGTATTCTGCCTGATCTAATTATGGCAGGAGGCCATGCGTTGGAGGACACCTGAGCTGCTAGACCGCATGCAATATGCGTATACACAAGCCGTATACAGAGTAGATGCAGGACAGGTTGATCTTTTCATGAGCACCATGAGGACACCATGACTATCATTTTGATGTACACAACTGCATGTCACTGTGGATGAGAGTGTGAATGTGGCTGTTGCTTCATGCAGGCGAGCTAGGATGCTCATGTGAGGTTCTTAAGAATGCAGCATCACTGCTGCCAATGCCGGCGTATGGTCTAAGTTTCAGTGCCGCCATCAGCAGTGACCTCAGCATACAAGACATCACCACCTCACTGGTCACAAAAATCATGAGATTGCAGCCTTTTGGGCCATATGTTGTTCTTGGGTGTGGTGTTTTCAGTTGTGTGCTAGCAACGGCAGTGGCTTGTGAACTGGACCAGCAAATGCAGCAGCAGGTCGTCCTTGTACTGCTGGATGGACCACCTATGCTGCCAGTGACAGCTGTATTGCCAGATCCTGTTGTGTATGGATTATACCAGGTAGCAAGGGACAGGGGATTATTGCCTTCCACCTCACCTGATGACCTCGAGCCCATGCCATTTAAGGCATTTGCTGCTGGGACCTCAGTTCAGTTGCAACAGCTTATGGCAGTTATGGGTGTGGAAGAAGCCTTGGTTACACCTGCACAGCAGCAGGTCTCTGAACCGCACAGGGAATACAGCCTCCTTACTGCCGTGGATAGCTTTCATGCAGCTGCCTTGGAGGAAGCAGTGAAGCAACTGGTAGTGGCAAGGTACGGGAAACACATTGACGAGGGAGACTTAGGGCGGTTGATTGAGTGCTGCCGGCTAGCACGGTGTGCATGTTCCACTCACAACCCTGAGTTCGTATATCAGGGTCCAGCTGTCATGGTGTTGACAGAGGATGTAGAGGGGCAATCATTCTTGGAGGCAGGAAAGGAGGGATGTGGTGGGGAGTTATCATTGGTGCCACTTACTGGTTTACTGCATGGGCAGGTCTTGACTGGCACACAGCAGCAACATTCGGTATTGGTGGCAGTGGTGGATGGCCTGATGGAGATGTTGCAGCTTGTTTAAGTTGAGGTGTTTGGTTCTCTTAGAGGCCTGTGCTATCAAGCCGGCCAGGGTCACCTATAAACGCAAGGGCTTGTTTATATGCCAGATTGAGTACATAGGATCATGATCATCGAATAGTAATCCCTAGAGCGTAAGCAGGTGCAGTTCTATCCGCCGGTGCGTAAATGACCATACAGACTATATATATAAGGAATTTAGCTATGAAAAAAAAGAATTCAGCTATGCAGCAAGTTAAAGTGCCATGGCAAATGCGCTGACATGCGTTGGGGGCGCCACCCTGTTATCATGCTTGTGCCTGCCTTGGCTGCCCTTGCTGCCCATCCAGCTGCCACTGACGTCCTACACCAAGTATTATCTGTAAAAAGGAGGAGAAAACGGGTTAGCACCGCAGGGTTGCGTGGGGTGGGCACCCCAGGGTGCTGATCGGGTTATATAAGAAGCACCACTGCATCCTTTGTATCATGATAAGATATGACGTGATCACGTCAGTCTTGCAGAAACGCGCTGCAGGCACAATACCTCGTGTAGCAGTGTAATGATAGGGATGAGATATATCATGCAACCATGCATGTGATGCACATGACAAAGGCGATCAAAAGCTGAGGTACTGGCCAGGCACCCATGCTATGGAGCAACCGGTGGCAAGCAGTGTATTGCTTTCAGTTGCATCTGATACTACTGACCTGTGTGAACAGAGGACCTGGGCAAAGTATGAACCACTGTCAGGTCTACATGTGCTAAATGTAAAGGAAACCCAGGCATGCAGCAAAAAAAAAGGCATGCAGCAAGATCAAAGGCATGGCAATGATGGTAGCATCCCTAACACTTACAGATCAGACGGCTTTTACATACGGCAGTATCCTGTACACAATCTGTTATGGCGAACGTATCGACGGACACACATGTGTCCCCCATCAATCGAACTTGCAATGCAGTATAGTATAACACAAGCTGTTGAAAAGGATTGGAAGTAATAGTAAGCAGTTGTTTTTTTGGCGTAGGGGGCAGCGCACCCGGGCTCCCCCACCGGCTTGTGAGGGTCCGGAAGTACACCTAAGCCCCGACACTGAGGAGGACACCCACCAGCGGCATGCACAGCAGGAGCAGCAACCACCACAACAACAGCCACAGTCACCCCAACAGCAGCAGCAGCGGCAGCAAGTGCAGAGAGGGGAGGGAACCGGCTCCGGGCACCCTGCTGCATCTTTGTTACTTGCTGCCTTTCCTGCAGGTCGCCAGCAGCAGGGGTTGCAGTTGCAAGAGCGCCAATACCCCCTCCGGCCTACTGCTGCAGTTGGGCAGCAAGGGGTCCAGCGTAGGCGGACAACAACAGCAGCTCGCCAACATGCAGCAAGGCGTCAACAGCTGGCACGCAGTCGACAACAGGTGCAAGGCCGACAGCTGCAGCAACAACAGCCCAGCCAACAGCAGCTGCCATCGGCCGACCAGAGTGCGGAGATGTCAACTCTTTACCTAGTAGGGGACTGGCCGTCAGTGCGTGTGGATCCGAGTGTTTGGGGCTTTGGTTTCTTCATGGGCATTCTGCAGTACCAAGTCAAGGCGGCCACACAACGGCTGTTGCAATGGCAGTGTGTCCACATGAAGGGGTGGGTGCCAGGAGTTGGCTTGGCTCCTCGATTGTGGCGGGATGCTGAAGGCCGCTTGCAGCCACAAACTGGCCTGGCAACTCTGGAAGCAGGGCAGAAGCGTACGTGGGAACAAATGGCAGCTGGCGGAAGTGGCAGTGGCAGTAGCTCCCCTGGGCGTCGCCAGTTTTC
>JABEVS010000640.1:0-28532 GCA_018290735.1 Coelastrella sp. MACC-549 | reverse complement strand
GTCTAGCGGCGACCCCCCAGGACCCCCCGCCGAGCTTTGCGGGCCCTTCGGGCCCACAATCACTTCGTGATTGCTCATGGTACAGAGTGGCTAAATCACCAGACCCCCTAGCGGCAACACTGGTTCGTTTGCCAGCTCATCCGATTGGCTCACAATGTTGCACGGGCTGAATCTCTTTTACATAGCTTGTCTCTTTCACTCTTGAGATATCCTCATCTGGTAAGTGGTTCTCATAACCTTTGAACACTGCAAAGCTTGGGCAAAACACGTCGCCGATGCATGTCAGCGCATTTGCCATTGCATCTCAACTTGCTGCATGGCTCGATTCTTTTTGCAAGTGATCAATTGTCCCGATGCAACCATTTACTACCAGCCCAATTGATATGGCACCCAGCACACACGTTCACCATGATCATCACGGTGATCCTCTCGCAGTTCAATGAACCAGTGCACAGCGCGCAAGCAGAATTGGAAAACGGCAAAAGCAGATCTGCTGGCTGGGAAAGCACAGCAGCAGCAACAACATGAACGGAACTTGCAACCTGAGCATCAACGGCCATGTCTGTAATGGAACTGACACTGTATCTGTCTCTGAAAGCAAATTCCAGAACGCTGAACCACTTGCCAATGGATGAGCAGAAATGAGCAATGATGCAGATGCCATGACATCAATGGCATATCTGAGACACGCCAGCAAACACACACCTCCAGGTGCGCATCAACTCCTGCAAGTGCACTTTGATATCCCTTACAAAAGAAACACAGGTTGCATGGTAGGGCAGACGCCAAGCAAGCACCTGGGCTGCTTAGAAATTTTCCTGCTGAGCCCACTGGCTCAACAACTGCATCATTACTACAGCAATGAAGCACACTCCCATAACAAGTGGGTGAGAGCATGTAGTAGAGTTTTACACTACAGTGTGTAGTTTGAAAGCACGAACTTCTTGAAGTTGGCACACGCCATCCCAGAGTAAGGCTGGTTTGGTCCCACAACAAACCCTTTCTTCCTGCATAACTGCAAAACACTCAACCTGCAGCTATCAGCCGCTGCATCATGAAGCCAGAAACCTATCACAAAACTCGTTTTCAGACAGCAGCTGACTCCCCTGACAGCACTGAGCCTCTTGCAGCAAAATTTAAGTAACCTCTGGGTACTTGCCCAAGGTTGCTGATAGGTGAGCTACCACATGCAGTGCCACAGAACACTCCTAACACCACCAGGACACTGCAGTCCTCCTCTCCTACCTATCAAAGTAACCACCAAACATACAGAACACCAGGCCCTGGCTTCCGCAGCCAACCCTAGAAAACAACTCATGATCATTGCTCCACAGCGCCTTCAGGGTTGGCTGCTGTGTGCATGCAACACCCAGCCACTGTCTATGTTACAAAAATGTGTTCAGCAGTTGTAGCTGTGATTGCATGGACAGCTGTGCTGCACCAACTCACACGGCATCAAGACAAAGCACCAGCAACCCTGGTAGATCCTGGCAGCACACAAGATGAACTGACCACTGCACAACAGCAGTCGGATCTGCAATTGCTTCAACACACCTCTCCCATCCCCGAGGCCACCATGACCTTCAGACGAGTCGCTACCCTAGTGTACAAGTATGGGGGCAGAACGCATGCTATGCTGTGTGCGCATATGCGACAACCATGCCAGTGATAGACGGGGGAGGGACACTATTATATCAAACACACATGTTGTGCTGTACCAAACACCATTGCTGGTCATAAACCGGCACATGACTCCAGACGCGTGGTAGGTCCATCATGTCACAACCTGCTGTACTATTCAACACCTCAGCAGACCTTGGCACAGCATAGGTGCAGCTCAGTGATGTCACTCAGCAACAGGGGCACCTTGACATCACCCCGACACTGTGCTGACCACTGTGGTGCGTTGCCCCACGCTTCTGACCATCTGGCTCTCCAAGACGCCCGTTTCACCATCAGAGGTTCTTGATGGTGTACCAGTAGTCGTATGGGTGAGTGCCAGGCTTCAGGCGCCTGGTGAGCGGGCTGCTACATGCTGCTTCAACTGGTGGAGCATCCACTGCTGTAGGGCTGCCAACTGGTGTCTCAGACGAGTCTGCGAGGCACAGGCAGCAATAATCTGAATTTCCGCATTAGGTTTGAATGACCACAGCAGCTCAACACTAGCTGCTTGACCTGCCGAGGGCATCAACAGCAGCTACAGTGCTACAGTGTAGACTCAGCAGTGCTCGAGGCAGACAGTTATGCAGTAGGTCAGGTATACCCTTGTATCATGCTCGCAGCATACTACAAAAGCATGCGCGCCTCGCACCTGAGATGCTGCTGCTGGAATGTCGCAGAGGAGGCTCAGCGTTGCCGTTTGTGGGAAGCGAGTGAGCAGTGCGAATAGGGCGTAGCTGCTGCTGTGGCTGCTCATCAGCTGCAGTAACAGCAAAACGCAGACGACAGCTTACATGAAAACGAGTGACATGTCACGACGAACACAGACTGCCTCGATGTACGTATACGTAGCCATGGAGAGCCCAGGCTGAGCGGCCTACCTGCTTCTGTGGTTTCCGGGTTTGCTGCTCCAACCCATCGCCCTCTAACTGGATGACTACTTTTGTATACCTGTACCTCGTCACTAAATGTCCTGGCTATGCTCGAGAACAAGCCACTCATTTTGCCAGACATCTCGCCTCACGTTGATTTCATAGATGTATAGCAAGCAGAAATATCGTTACAGTGTTTGCGAATCCCTGCCAGCGACTCGGCTTGCCAGAATGTGGTTTCCTAGAAACTAGGACCACCAACCCTGTGACAGACTGCGTCAGCATGCATGTGGCTGCATGATGAACGTCCACCTGCCGTTTAACCACTTGCTCAGGTGCATTAAAAGTAAATCTGCAAAGCGAGAGAGCGACACAATTATACCAGCAGAGAGTCACACAAAGGATGCCTCGAAGGGATGGGCAGTACTAATCTACTCTGCCTTGACCAATGAGTGAAGTTTCTGAGGCTTGATAGACACTTCTCCTTTATCCAGAAATATCGACGCGACTGGGCCGTTGTGTATGACATACCAGCCAGCCCTGTCGTGGGGTGCAGCAGTATCAGCGGCATCGGCATGCTATTACCTCTTGACGAGGAAGCACCTTTTGGGTATCTGATAATGGTGCATGAGGTAGTCCGGCAGCTTGTCGATGACGTTGCCCTGCGTTTGGAAGTTCAGCAGCAGCAGCAGCAGCAGCAGCAGCAGCAGCCGCCTCAACTAGTCTTCTGAGTGATGACTCAGCGACTGTGTTGCAGCAGGCCCCTGACAGCGCGGCGCTGCAAAGTTCTCAAATCTCTCAAGAAGGCAACCCCACCAGCAGCTGCTCACCTGCAAGATGACCTCCTGCCCAGGGTTGTTTTTGCCAGGCAGGCTCTGCACACTCGTGCTGCAGGCAAACTTCTTCTGACATTGAACGCCCAGGGAAGCAGGGTCGATCCTGCAGATACATCAGCATAACATCTGAATATTGTGTGTGCACTGCGTGTTGGTCGCTGCAATCTACATTCGGCCCTTTTACTGAACATGCACAGACTGTAAGTGCTTGTGAACCTTTGCTGCACCACCCTGGACCCGAGCTTGTCTGTGATGATCAGGTTCTCAGTGAAACAACTGTGGGTGGCCCTGGATGTGAGCACAGGATTCACTTGATCATCCAGCTGTGCGAACAACCTTCAGATATTACCGTGGCCAACCTGGGTGGTGTGATGCTACGTGTTGTTTGTTGGTTTCTATTGTCTGCCTGACCCCCAGCTACTGTCTGCCTGACCCCAAAGAATACAAATCTGCACTCACAGGAACGCCTCCACACCCACAACACGTGTGACATATTTGTTGCCTTGCCGCCGCTCCCCGCTGATGTTGATTGTTGGTGCTGCTCCCTTGCGTATGAGGTGCTTGTCGCCTCGACTGACACAGGTCTGAGGCTGCAACCGCTGCAGGAATGACTCACGCAGGTCACACTGCAGGTGTAACAGGTCAAAACCAACAACAACAGTGTGAGTGACAGCTCATGTAACTCAATATTGCTCATGCTTGAACACTCATCAGCGGCAGGCTAGACTCTGGAGGTTGATGCAGATTGTACATTGTAAAATGAATCACCTTACTTTGCATTGACGGTTGATACCTGTCTCATCTGCCCATACAGTTGAATGACAGTGACGAAACTGGTCACGCAGGCATGACAGTAATGATGTGAGAGATGACACTGGCCACACAGGCATGTCACAGCACGCCAGAACTCACAGGGCCCTATTAACCCACAGGTGCTTTATGTTCAACATACTCCAGCCTGGAGCAGCTGTCAGCTGCATGAAGTGCTGTGACTCCTGCTGCACCCCCTCACCTCCTCCCTCTGAAGTGCATGGGTCTGCACGGGCACTGTGCAGCTGCATGTTTAGGCTCTGCAGCAGTGAGATCAGTGCCCTCACAAGCAGTGTGCCAATAACTCAACACGAGGTCTGTTACCTTTGGTATGTGTGTGGGATAAAGCTCCCCCTTCTTGATGAGCCCCTTGTAGAGTGCATCACACAAGGCTGCATCCAGCACCAGGGTCTTGTTGTCAGGTGCCAGCTTATCCAGCTGGGCCAGCTTGGCATACTCAAACGCCACATCACCAGCAGCAGCAGCTGTGTAGTAGCCATCAGGGTTGGCGCCAACAGCCTCAAAGATGGCTGTGCAGGTCAAGACAGGTGGCAGTGGAAGTCAAGTCAAGAAACCTCACAAAGCTCACTGCGCCTCGGGCCACTGATGGCCGGCGCATAAACCGAGGTGGGTATTTGTGGTACAGCGCACGACAGCAACCCCCTTGCTGCTGATGACCTGTTTGTGGTCTGGCTTGCATGGTGTGTCGCTGCAATCATAGTGTCAACTATCCACAAACAGTCTATGAGGCCACAGCTGACAGGTGGCGGCTGATGTACATGACTGGTGACTGCGGGCGTGCATGTGGTGTGTGCTGCCAGCCACCAGCTGTGTTGACGCACGTTTGACCTCCCTGCTGGGCCTGAACACCTCCTCAATCACCAGGGGCGCAGCGGGACCACCACCCTCACCACCACCCTCATCACCACCAGCACCACCTGCTGCTGCTGAAGCACAACCACCGCCAGCACCTGCTGCTGCTGCTGGGCTGCTGCTGCTGCTGCTGTCCAGTTGGTATGGTCTGAACACGCTGTAAATCTCATGCTCCCGGTTGACTGCTGTCACTATGATGTCCCCGGAGTGCTTGTCTTCCCGAGTCTTCAGCAGGCCTGACTTGCTGTACGCCTGCAACCTCAAGTGTGGGCAGGTGTGGTGACATGTATCAGGGTGGAGTGAGGAGTTTGGCACGCTGTATGTGTGTGTATGTGCAGAATCCATTGTGAATGTGATGATGATGCTGAGGATCAGCTCTACTGCTGTCATCTGCACACTGCATGTAGCTGCATCATCATCATCATCACCTTCTCACAGCGCTGCAGGCTGGCCTCACACCTGCAAGTAGTTCTTCATCTTCTTGTGTGTGCTCCGCTTCACATCCAGCATTGCTCCAGGAGGCCTGTGCACATCCCAGATGTTGTCAATGTCTGAACCAGATGCTGCTGCTGCTGCTGCCGCTGCCTGGCAAGGCTCCCGCTGTGACCCATTATTAATAGCCCACCTCATGACTCAAAATTATTGAAGCTACAGCTCATGTGCCTCTCATCATTGTGGACAGTGTGAGATGTGCTGCTGTCAAAGAGCAACAGCAGAGTAACAGTCCCCGTGTTTTACCTGCAGTGTGTTATGTGCTGACTCCACAATGTGCTGCTGTTGAGAGGCAGATCTGCATCCTTTACCGACTTATGCAGCGCTTGCAGTAGTGCCCTCTCAAGCAACTGGTCCATGTCTTCAGGCAGACTGATGTCACTGATGCTGCTTGTGGCTGTTGCTGTTGCTGCTGCTGGCCCATTATCAGCTGTTGCACCCCCAGAAACAGCAGCAGCAGTTGACTGTGATCCATGGCCGCTACTGGTGTGCTGCTCAAGGAGCGATAATCCTTCTACGCCATACCCAGCTGTTGTTTCTTGATTGTTATCATCTGCGTCAAGGTATACTTCTTGTTGTTGCTGTCCAGTTACTGCTGCCAGGTCAACTGGCAACACAACGTCTTGCAAGAACCCTGCATTTGGCACTGCTGCACTGCCCAGGATCTGCCACAGTGCATCACCGTAGTGCTGCAGCAGCTCCACAAGTTTGCCCTTGCCCTGCCCTGTGGCCTGGGCTGCTGCTGTGCTGCTGCTCATGAGTGCGGTTCCTACTGCAATGGGTGCTGGGTTGCCGGGTACACAGATGGCCATCAGCTGGCCCTGGTGGAAGTGAGGCAGGCTGCTCACATCCACACCAGGCAGCATGAGGTCCGCACCTGCAGGAGCCAGGGTTGAGGGTTGAGGGAGTGGTAGCACCACGCTTACACCAACACATGGGCTAAGCGTTTCTGTTGACTCGTTACCCCCTACATGCTGTGCACACCACCACTGCTGCAGTGTCCTACCAAGCCCAGTGTGTTGCAGCAGTACGGATGCTCCAAGACATCTACCCAGCACATGAATTACTGGTTGATTGCCCTTGATGATAGACACATCATGCCTTTGATGCCAAACAAAGCTGCTGCTGTGGATGTGAAGGAGTTCAGGAGACTTTGTCCTGCAGCCCCACCTGACAGGATGAACTGCGACACTGCTGGGTGCTTGACTGTGACTTGTGGCAGCAGCTGAGGACAAGACCACAGGCCCATGACTGTGGGGACAAAGTCTGATTTGCCAGATATATCAATCAGTATAGGTATGCCATCAAGCAGGTATATCACTAGCCTGCTGGGGGCCGGCAGCTTGGCAAGTTCAAGGTCCCCTGCTTTTGCTGGCAGCAGTTGTTCCAGCAAACTGCTGTTTTCATCGCAGCTGCTCAGTTGCAAAGCCTTGTCAACAGACCTAAGCACCAAGCAGCAGCAGCAGCAGCATACAGGTGTAGCGTCAAGAAGGTGTTCGCACCTCTCTTTAACGGAAGCATAATGTCAGGGCTGCAGGCATTCCAAGTGCAATCAGATGCTCAGCGAGCCGATAGCAGACTGAAGGCAGTGCATGTCTGCCAGGCCTGCATAGCTGCACTCCACTGGTGCTGCTGCACTCCACTGGTGCCCAGCATTCGCACCTGCGGATCTTCTTCCGATCTGCCCCACTAACTTTGTGAGTTTGATTGACGGTAAAGGGCTTCTTGAACATGACGTGAATGCAGCAAGTCAAGTGGTTGCGCTAGCTGGCAAGTCCCGTAGCAGACGATTGCGCAATATAGGATCAATTGCCTGATTTTAACAATTCTGTATCTGAGTTGATGCAATGCCTTAGACACTGTGTGTCCCTGATCTGCGGGCGCTTTGGTTCGAGCAAACCGCCAAACTGCACTTTTGCTGCTATGAGAGCTGCTGTTGTCGTTGTTGTCAATTGCATGGTATGCTGTATTCTTTCTCTACAGCATTTGGAGGTGCAGTTATGCCAACACACTGTAGTCAACTTCTGCATCTGCGAAGCACTTTGATGTGCACGGATCGTTGATGTGCTAAGAAAGCATCAGACTGTGGTCTTCTATCATAGTGCTTTGCTGCAGGCGCATGTTGGCGCATCAGGAGAGGACAGGGCTATTCAGTCCTAGCTAACAGCAGGAGTGTCAGCATGGCCTCGGCAGATGCTCAGCAGTATGCCGAGGCCCTCCGTAAGTCTCTTATGGAGGACCTCTTTGATGGTGAGGACCTGGATGACGCAGAAGAGGCAGCTGCGCTTGCACCTGAAACAGACAATGAGCAACAGTTCATAGACCTGGACAAGGAGCTAGAGGAGTTTGCCAACCATGAAGTAATCAAGAACATACTGGACCAAGGATGCGTTCTGAAAGAGTACACGCGCGATGTGGACGACAAACTGCGATCTCTCGAGCTTGAGTCCATTCAGGACTATATCCAGGAGAGTGACCAACTGGTGGCGTTACATGAGCAGGTAGTTGTTGTAAACATAGCAGCATCAGTGCATATATGCTTGTGCGAGCATGATCAAGTCTTGGTGCTTGTGTCTCAGGGATGAATTGGCTGCTGCAGCATCCGCTGACAGAAGCAGTCACCTGCTTGAATCACTTACCAGCTGCTTTGCTCAAGGTGGATACTTGATTGCGCCCAGCTACCTACAGAATGCATCTCACAAGGCTTGTATGGCTGCTACAGCACAGCTCAGTAGGCCGTTGCAGCCCTTATGCATCATGGAGTCTGCGATGCATGCAGCAATGCTTTGGTTGACCAGGCACATGCTTGTTTTGCAGATTACACACTGCGACTCCATACTTGAGCACATGGAGGGATTGTTGGGGAAGTTTCAAACAGATCTTGGCCAGGTCAGCGACGAGATACGCACACTACAGGTGGGTTATGGCTGGCAGTCAAACAGCAGTACGGGCAGCAGGGCAGCAGCAGCATGGCGCAGAGTGCTTAAGAACCTTCAGCCACCAAGAAGTAGCAAAATGACAGGAGGTGTTGGCCTGCAGCTGTGGGGTCCAAGCCACTACCCATCACCAGGTTGCCAAGGCTCCCGCAACAAGCCTGATGTTCACATCTCTACACTATTTTTGTTCTGCAGCGCAGCAGTCTCCTACAGCAAGGCTCCAGTGCAAGTTGCCTGGCTGCTATCTGACCTGCTGTGATGTATGACCTGCTTGCTCCACAGGTCCAGAGTCAGACAATGAGCACCAAGCTGCGGAACAGGCGGGCTGTGGAGAACAAGCTGGGTGTCTTCCTTGAGCAACTGGTTGTCAGTGAAGACCTGATCAGCAATGTGTTTGACAGCGAGGTATGTGTCAAGACAGAACAACAGCATCAACAGCAGCCGCCATTAAAAGCCTCTGGACAGACAAGCAGTGGTCTCGGAGGGAGTGTACGGTGTGAATAATAGCTTTCCCTACAGCAGATCAATGGAGGTTCAACTCTTCTGCATCCGGTTCAGGTGTACAGCAGCAGGAATGAATTGGTGTCTGTAAAGCATCTACACTGGGTCATGTGTGTGCTTCTGTTTGCTGGGCTTGGCTGTGTTCTAGGTAAACGAGGAGTACCTTGAGTACCTGCTGGTGCTGGCCCACAAGATCAGCTTCATTCAGAGCAATGATGCGGCACGCGGCAGCCAGGCGCGGAAGGATGTTGAAGTAGTGCTGGAGAAGCTGCGCATCAAAGCCGTGGCAAAGGTGGGCAGGATCAGCAACACCAACAGCTTGATTGATGTGGCACCTCCAGTCATGTCCTGTGCATGTGCTTTACCATGTCACACGCATCCACACTTCCGGCAGTTGACAGTCCAGGGTAGGATGACTGCCTGTGCTACACCTCATGTGCCGGCTGCTGGACTGGCTGTCAGGTGCGTGACTTTCTGCTGACCAAGCTGGCCCAGCTGCGCAAACCCAAGACCAACATCAGCATCATCCAGCAGAACGTGCTGCTGAAGTACAAGTACTTTGTGCGCTTCTTGGCAGATCATGGGCAGGATGTGTATCAAGAGGTGAGGGGCCCAGCACATGCTTGTTGCTGATCACATGGCTGGCAGGATCCAGCAGCAGCTCCTTACAGTGATAAACGTGAATGTGAATATATTATGGCAGCAGTGTCTTCTGGCAAGGCAGGATGACAGCCAACGACGGCAGGGATGGTGACCTATGCTTGTGTTTCCTTGCAGCTGCGCAGTGAGTATGTCAGCATCATGTCCAGGATCCTTGCTGGTCACTTCAAAACGTACCTTGTTGCTCTGGAGAAGATGGTGTCACCAGCAGCAGGGCCGACAGATGTGCTAGGAGTGGCTGACACCAGCAGCAGCAATGTGGTCACAGGAGGAGTCAACACCATGATGAGCTTGTTCACAAAGGCCATCAACAAATCAAACACAGTATGTATGTCGTGTTGCAAGTCACTGAAGCAGAATGGGTGTGCCTGCTCTTGCCATGCTGTTGCACAATCAAATAGTTCCTTACAATGGATGTCATTCACCCACCTGGTCTCTGGGCACTGCATGCTGAATGTACCACCCCACGCTGATTGACAACAGGAGAAAGTGTTTGAGCTGGGTGACCGACTGGAGGTGTTATCACAGCTCAACAAGCCAGCCATCATACCACACATGGCCGACTTTGAGGGGAAGAGGTTTCCCTACGAGGTGGGTCCGCCTGCATCATCATCATCAGGCTTTGCTGATGCATACGCTGCAAGAGGGAAGGGTGCTGCACACAGGGCTGCATAACTGCGACATGTCCTTTGGTGGGCCTCATGCCGTCTGTCATGGCGAGTGTACAGCCACAGCACTAGTCTGACTTGCCTGCAGTGACCCCCCTGACTGCCCCTGGCCTGATCAGGTGATCTTCCGCAATGTGCACAAGCTCCTCGCTGACACTGCCAGCAGTGAGTTCCTGTTCAGCCTTGACTTCTGGGAGGATGAGGCCGTGTTCAAGGAGCTGTTTGGCCCAGTGGTGGCGGTAGTGGAGGGAGACCTATCAGAACAGCTGCAGGTGAGCCGGGCCCCGTTGGAAGTGCAAGTTAACACAGGTTTTATGGTCATGCGGCACTGCATGCTGCATGTGCACTAGCTCAAGTGGCCTGGTCTGGTACAGGGTGTGTGTCTGAAGGTGCATGCATGTGTGGGACTGGGAGTCAGCATTGATTGTGAAAGCATCCAGACACTGGTATGCTCTTTGTGGATGGTACCACTGCCGCATCAAGAGGGCTTATTCATTGAGTTCTGCTCATCATGTGTTGTATCTCTGTAGAACCAGCATGATGCGCTGTCTGTGCTGCTGATGATCCGGTTGAACGCTGAGCATCGAGCATTGATGGTAAAGCGGAGAGTGCCGTGCCTAGATGACTACCTGGACAGAGTCAACTTGCTGCTCTGGCCCCGCTTCAAGGTATGTACTGCCAGGGGGATTGCGCACCCTATGTTTGCTGAGCCAGTGACGCAGTGGCAGCTGTTTGGGGTGTACCGTTGGTGGCAGCGAGCCAAGCTGCATATCCGGCATCGATGGCTGCAGCAGCTGTGTTTGCTGCTTGGTAAGAGTGATGTGACCTGCTGGTAGCACTGCACCCTGCTTTTGTCATAGTTTACTGCCTTGATGGCGGCTGATGTCTCACTCAGCCTGGTGTCTGCAGGTCTTATTTGATGTTCAGGCTGCCAGCATACGCCCTGGTGTTGAGCGCAGCTTGTTCAGCAACGCAGTGGAGGTGACGGGGCTCACGCGCAGATACGCCGCCTTTGCTGCCAGCTGCCTCACGCTGATGGCTGACCATGAGAGTGATGACAGTGAGTGAAGCAGCTGCATTGGCTGCCAGTGTGCCCAGCCCCAGTGGCATGTGGTGTGTGGGAGGCTGCTCTGCTGGTGGTTCCTCATGTCTTTGCATGGAGGCGTGATGGACCGCCCACCTGTGTTGGCGTGTCTCAATGACTCCTTGCTATTCGTAGGCATCTTCAAGGTGTCATCATTCTTTGAGATGCTGGAGCGGCTGTGGGCAGCGATCTTTGACATGCTGTTGCGGATGAGCAATATGTTTAAGGACAGGAGGTAAGCAGGCGCTCACCTGCAGCTGATGGGTGTGTTGCCCAGCAAATCAAAGCAGGCCTTTTGTTGGAATAGAACATGCTCATAGCTTTCCTGCTGACCACTCCTTCCCACCCCTAACTTGACTGCAGGCAAGGGATCATTTTTCTGATACTCAACTACAACCACATCAAGACGGTTCTGAGAGCTGCAGACAGCAATGCAGCACAGCGTAACAGCAGCAATAGTGGTAGCAGCAGCAACACAGGCAACAACCAGCAGCAGCAGCCAATGTCACCCAACAGCCGGGCCAGCATGTCAGGGGGCTTCGGCAGCAATGGGGTAGCAGCTATCAAGGAGTGTGAGGTGAGGTTTTACCAGGGCTGGACACAGGTCGTCATGTCATACAGCAGCAGCACAGCTTGACATGTAGACACTGATTGCATGGAATTGCTTGTTTGTGAACCAGCTATTCTCAGTGGCACCTGCCAGACTGGCATCTGCGGTTCCAGGAAAGCATGTTGAGTCAATCTAGTTCTCTTTGTAGGACCAATTAGCCGCATGTACGAACCTTTATGTTGAAGACCAGCTGTCGGTGTATTTCAAAGGTCTAGTAGACTTTGTGAAGAAAGCAGAGCAGCAGCAGAAACGCAATGCAATACCTGATGGGCAGCCGATCACAGGTAAGCTGGCTGGCTGCCAAGGAGGGCATTATTGTTCCGGAGCCAGCTGCCTGCTAGAGCTCTTGTGCCCTTGATGATGTGTTGTAATGCAGCATCACCTGTCTTGCTGTCTACAATGCTGCAATGGCCATCATGGTGTGGCACTGCTGCAAGAGACGCACCACCACCATTTGTGGTCTGCTTGTCATGTGCTGTTCAGGCTTCACTCCGGCTGAAGCTGCTCCTCTCCTGCGTGATTTTGGTGGGCGCTGGAAGGCGTCCATAGAGGCCATGCACAAGGAGGTGCTGGCACAGGTCACAGAGCCGGGGTGTGCGCGGGCAGTGCTGCAGGTGGGCAGGTCTGCTGGTGCAAGCTGTGGTGCTGGGTGGTGTCTGGTTGGTTGAAGGGATCACCGAATGTGTGCCCTGTGACCGCACCGTTTTTCACAGTACAGTTGTGAACCCCTGAGACTGCAACACACTTCTATCTCAACCACTGTGAACACTTTGTGCGTCTTGCAGGCGTCAATGACGCAGCTTCTGCTGTACTATACCCGCCTACTGGAATTGCTCAAGAAGCAAGGGCCTGAGGGGGTAGCACTAGCTCGAGAGGTTGTCAACATACCAGCAATTATGTACGAGATTAAGAGAATCACGAAGGCTTAATTGGCTGGCAGCTGGCGTCAGCTAGAGTCATGTTCAGCAGCCGCTTCCATGGCAGCACCATCCCTTCGAGTTTGGGGGGGGGGGGGGTCCTTCTGGAAAGTCAGGTGCAAAACCACCACCATCCCACATACGAGACGCCACGTAGGCTACGGCTGGTGTAAATGCATAAGTTTCTGTCTTGTACGGTTTGTGCCAGCGGGTTTTATATGCACAGGCTATCGCTTGACTTGCGTTGACACAGGAAGCAGTACATCCAGTTGCTGAGTGATGACACATGTACGGCTCATAGGGTATGCAGAGGAGGGGAGACAGGAGCTCTTCAACATGTTATCTGCGCCATAGCTTCTTTCTGCACGCCCACAAGCACACCGGGATGCCACAGGCACCTGATGCTGCCTTGGTCGTCCCAGCAACACCATCAGCTCTGCAATCTGTTCAATAATCCATTTACAAGAGTTAGCACGACACCAGCAACTCTTGGGTATGCACAACCATCAAGTTCGGTTTGTTGGCGGACAAGCAACACAGCGAGGCTGAGGAGCGCTCCGGCGTGCCAGGTGAGTACTAGTGGGACATTGTGCAGTCATGCAGACTGCATGGATGCAATACAGAGCGCCGAGAGCTCTTCGGTTGTGCTAGCGCACAGCTTGTGACAGCTGCTGCTGCCACTCTGCAGGCACACGCTTACCAGAGCCAGCAGGGTTCCCTGTACGACATCGCAGCTCAAACGCTGTCATCTGCTGGCTGCTTGAAGACCACAGTTGCTAGGCAGTTGCAACAATATGGCAGATGTAGGAGGCAGGGAATGCAGGCCAGCGCATCCAATCAGCATTCAGGAATGGGCCAGGCAGGGCAGCCTGCCTGGAAGAAGCTGGGCACAGCAGCTAACCGGCAGCAGCTTCAGATGCCGCACAAACAGCAGAAGCAGATCCAAGAGATGGCAGGAAAGCAACAGTCCAAGCAGCGGCCCAGGTCCAGGTCTGCAGTGGGCAACTTGCAGCAGCAGGCTGAGGAACTACTTCAGCTGCAGCAAGAAACACCCTCATACGCAACTCTAAGGATAGCAGCAGCAGGAAGTACGGACCTTCTTTTGTCCTTCCTGAACAGCCATATGCACCTGCTAGTTGGCAGCAACATTGCAGCACCGCATATCACCTCCACAAGCAGCGGCAGTAACACCCAGATGACCAGCAGACAGCGGCGTGCCCTGTTGCGGCAGGCCCTGGTGTGTATCTCCTGGCACTGTGGTACTCATCAGCTGCTACCAGCAGAGGCACAGCGGCTGCAGCGCATGCTGCTGCTGCAGCTGCTGCCTGCAATTGCTCCCCATGTCACCAGCACACAACCAGCAGTGCTGGCGCGGGTGGTGTTTGCACTAGGTACATGCGCAGCAAATGTATGGGATGATGATGATGAGGGTGATGAAGCTGATGCTGCAGGTGGGTATGCCAGCAGTGAGCATGATCATGGCAGTGCTGCTGAGCCGTTTGACTTCCACATACTGCAGACAACAGTAACAGCACCTGCACGCAACCAAGTGCAGCAGCAGCAGCAGCAGCCATTAGCTGGCTGCTTACCGCCAGGGCAACAAACGCAGCTGCAGCAGCTAGACAGGCAAGTCATTGCACCTGGTGAACAGCAGCAGGGCCAAGGCGTGGCTCCTCACCAGAAACAGCAGCATCAACAACAGCAGCAGCAGCTCCAGCCATCAGGGGCTGTGGGTCCTGGCTGCCACCAGCAGCAGGTCCAGCTGAGCAGTGAAGCCTGGGTCCAACTGCTGCTCAGGTGCCTGTCACCTCAAAAGCTTACGGCTGGTGCACTGCTGGCCGCCTGGAAGGGCTGCGCCCTGCATGAGGTGAGGCACTGCGCATGCTGAGCAACATGTGACCAGTGCTGAGCAGCTGACAGCCAAGTTGCAGCCAGGTCATCTGATGAGTTAAGGGTCATCTTCTGATGACTTGAGTGCCTTTATCTATGTTGAGGAGAAAGGCTGATCATTTTCCGAAGACGATCAAGCCTTTCTCCTCAGCATAGATAAAGACACTCAAGTATAGGAAAGGAAACTGATCTTTTGCAGTAGGAACCATCATGTCATTCTTCTTTGTGTCCCTCACCTGACACCTGAGCAACTGCTTGACACAATGAGTGTTTGTCATTCTGCAGATTCGGCCCCCTGAGGAGTGGTTGCTTGAGGCATCAACAGCTGCCTACTATGCACTGCAGCAGAACAAGCTTGACTTCAATGATGTGGCAGCACTCCTGCAAGCTTGTGCGCAATTGGAGTACCTGCCACCCGGCTGGCTGATGCAGTACCTGGTGGCCAGGGCACAGCAGCAGTTGCCGTTCTTCAACCCGGCTGACCTGTCAGGGGTGCTGTCCAGCCTGCAGACATTGTCCTTCAGACCCAGCAACACCTTCCTGCGGGTGTGGTGTGAGTCGGGCAGTCGGTTGCTGCGGGGCATGACCATCAGTCAGTTGGCAGCAGCAGGGGAAGCTCTTGGTTGGGCAGGCTACACTCCTGCACCCTGGTGGGCCAGGCGCTTCATAGATGCCAGCCTGCCTCTGCTGCCCATAGCAGCACCAAATGAGCTGCTCGTGCTGCTTGATGCCGCCCTCAGCTTGCGCCTGCAGCCCCCAACCAACTGGATCCACGAGTGCTACTGCCATCTGAGGGCCAGCCAACAGCAGCTCACGCTGAGCCAGATAGCGGACGCAGCACATGTGTTGGCCCACCTGCAGCCGCTGCCAGACAGTTTGGTGGCACACCACAGGGCGTGGCTGGCACTTTGTTTGAGGCAGCAGCAGGCTGAAGCTGTGGCACTCAGCAGGTCTGAGTTGCTGTACATGCTGTATGCTGTAGGCAAGCTGCAGGTGAGGCGCGCCAAACCCTGGCTGGCATCAGCACTGCAGCAGCTGCATCACCAGCTGCCAGGTGCCAGACCCGCTGAGTGTGTGGCAATGTTTGTGGTTTTCAGCTATTTCAGGAGACAGTCAAGAACTCAGGAGCTGGTGCAACTGGCGTGGCTGGGAGATATCTTAGCAGCAGTATGTGATAATCTCAAGGAACTCAGTGGTGAGGGGCTGTTGCAGCTGCTCTTGGCCTGTGCCGACCTGGACCCTGATCAGCAGCTGCAGCAGGCAGAGCAGCACACAGAGTATGAGGTTTTGGACAGCGGCAGTGTTTCTGCTGATGGCAAACGCAGTGCTTTCAAGAATCAGGCAGGTAGTGTTCAAGTAGGCTTGCACACACAGGAATCTTCAGCATCAGCAGTGCATGACCAGCAGCAAACAGCTCAGGAATTGCAGCAGAGGATTGATATCCTGGTCAGGGCCTTCATGAACCAGGCCGTCAGGATGGATCTGGTGCAGTTGTCTCGGGTCTGCAAGGCGCTAGATGGTGGGGGAATTAGCAGCAGGAGATCTGGGTGGTACCTGCAGCTGCTGCAGGAGTGCAAAATTGCCCTTGCTAACCGAGCTTAGGTGCCTCAGGTGTGTCGTGAGCTAAGGACTGCTTATCATACTGCTACAGCTACCAATCAGTGGCTTGACTGATAAAAATGCACCAGCATCCAAACCCCAATGTAAAGCACTGCCAGTGGTATGGTATCGGGCTGGTGCAGGTCAGCATGCGGCAGCACATGCGAGGCAACGAGGCGTTCAGGCATCCGGTGTCCGCAAATGACAAGAACGACCCATCTTACCCCCTCGTTCCGCCCCTTCGCCCTGTCCTCAGCGAGTTAGTTCTCCTGCCAATCAACTACTTGAAGTAAGGCAGCAGCGGGTGCGTTGGTGCTGCACTGAGTAATGCATGCATGCAATGATGATAATTGTGTTGCATGAATTCATGCAAGCAATGGCATTCTCGAACGGCACTGGCCGGCATCAGAGTGGCCACAACCGGGCCAGCCACGCTAAAGATTTCACAAATTCTCAAGCATTTCGTGCAAGGCTGCCACCTGCGATGCATATGGCATGCAAGGGTGACTTTCTCTCGCAGGGAATACGGAACGCCGTCAAGTCAGCAACTGCCATGATCTCAACGGTCACCAATAGTCGAACCCACACATCCGCCACACATCCGATCGAGAGTATGACCAAGGCTGGCTCTGTTGCACGTAGCTTGGTGGCGTACCTGTTGCTTGTAGGCAGCATCGCGCGGCACCGCAGATTGTGATCGCCTACTGAACAATTGCATCCGTGGCAAGTCATACGCGATGATTCAATTTTCAATGGATACTAGTAGGCTAGGTGTGCATCAGCCGCATAGGTTGCAGCGTGTGGCACCTGTCGGTGCGAAGATGGCAAGAACGAGGAACACAGCGCGGTTGATGCCCTGCAATGTGGCTACACGCAACATGGTGATTATATGGCATCTTTATGCTTCTTATGTCATCAAAGCATCGGCTCATGTCGACCATGTTGTGCACAGGGGGCTCGACCAGTGGAAGGCGCGGAATTCAGTGGCGATTTTTATGCAGCAGCCGAGATCTCCAAGCAACATGATATCCAAGAACAATATGTTGGATTTAACGATCACTTTCGCCCCATCACGGCCATGTAAGTCCTTTACGTCATCAGCAAAATGTCCTGGTTCTGCTGCACCGGGCAGCAGAAGCCACCAGGCAGCATGACTTGTTGAGCCAATCACATGCTGCAGAGCTGACATGCTAAATGTTCTTTGTTAGCAGGATTCAGCAGGTCTAGCCCAGATATGCTCACTCCCTTTTGAAACCTGCAATCTGCAACAAGTACTACTACCTCCCATGCGATGTAAAATTTACAGCAGCAAATTGATTTGTTCCATCAACTGGCCACCTGCAGGTGGGCTCGGAATGCGATTGAATTTGGTGACCTGACTGCAGTGACAGACCCGCACAGGCCAGCAGCTGCAGCAATGACCTACAGGTAATCCTGACTGTCAGTGACCTCTAGAGAGCAGCACGCTGTGGTGGGCCTGCCGACAGTCATACAGCAGAAAGATGGTCAGCCATCCACCAATCATCTCTTGATTCACGTTGTAAGTGAATACCTGCAGGAAATTGAATGAAGCCATCCTCAACTTTGCTGCTGGTCTGAAGGCGCATGGGCTACAGCAGGGGGACAAAGTAAGGATTGCTATCAAGGGGAACATAATTGCAGGAGCACAAATCAGCTACGTGTTCACTTCACAGGTCTTGTCACAGTGCTTCTCAACATGCAGTCGAATGATCGTCACTACTTAGAACAGTTGCACTGGTGCTGCTGGTCGGCAGATTGCCAGGAATACAATGCTTGCTGCGAGTGTCTATATGCTGCTGTGAATTTGTTGTTATTTGCAGGTTTGTCTTTTTGCGGAGAGCTCATCCCGCTGGATAGTTGCTGATCAGGGCATACTCATGAATGGAGCAGCAGATGCGGTGAGCAGGGGAGTATGCTGCAGCAGGGGGCTGCAGAGGTGCTTTTGCAGCAGTCTACTGTTGAACAGATAGCAGCAATGGTACCTTCTGATGAGAACTGTGTGGCTGGTGGCAGCACTGTTACTTCTTATGTCATCCTGGCAGTAGTGTGCCTTTTGCTTGAGTGCATGACCACAATAATTCTGCATCTTTCTTGGCAACAATCACAGCACCAGAGTCCGCTCTTGGTGTTGCTGCTGTATTTACAGGTTCGAGGCTCCAGCAGCCCTCTGGACGAATTGACCTACATCACCAACCACTCAGGCAGTGTCGCCCTCGTGCTGCAAGACAGGACTACGCTGCTCAAGCTGCTGCCCAGCCTGGTGCAGTCAGGCCAGATACAGCGGCTCAAGTTCATTGCGCTGCTGTGGGATGATGATACCGCCAGCAGCAGCAAGGGCAGCTCACCATATGAAGCAGCAGTGCAGCAGCTGTCAGGTGCTGGTGTGTCTGTGTTGGAGTATGCGTCTGTGATGTCGGCTGGCAGTACCCTGAGGGCAGTGGGGCCCTTCCAACCAGCCGCAGTGGGCAGGCACACACTAGCAACTCTGGTTTACACAAGCGGTACAACAGGTGCACCTGACTGCAAGCTGCTCAAGCTCTGTATGGTTCACCAGCTCATGTTCTGTAGCATGCATTGCTGAGCTTTCACATGTTATGCAACAAGTATGGTGTCTTGGCACGGCTGTAACAGTCTTGCTGCTACAGAAATGGCTGAGGTTGATTTTGTGCATGCTTCCTGGATCGAATGATCATATTCTTTGCAGCACAGGCTGTGGGTACGAGGTCAGAGACTCATGACCCACTGCTTACCTAGCCATGATGCTCTTGTGCTCAGGTCACCCCAAGGCCGTGTGTCTATCACATGGCAACCTCGCGTACCAGGTGGATAATCTGGATCACTTCCTGCAGGTGAGGCAGCCCTGCATGGCTTGCAAGAGAGGAGGGCAAGGGTTTGTGCAAGCCTGTCCTGAGTTGCTAGACCCAAAGTCACGCATGGTCAGCTTTAACAGCTTTATCCCGTGCTACAAAGTCACATCTTGCTGCTGTTTCTGCTGATCACCTCCTCAGGTGTCTCCTGGTGACTCCACACTCAGCTTGTTACCACCCTGGCACATATATCAGAGGACTTGCGCATACTACCTATTCAGCAGGTAAGCAGAACAACTTTATAGTTTGTATGGTACTGTCAGTAGAATCCCTCTTGGCCATTGGCAGGCGGTTCATCCTTCTGTCCAGGGTCTAGGTGTGTTGTGGCACCTGTTGGTGTGGGTGCTGGTACAAACTATGAATGCGAAACAACTGCGAGGTAACATATGTTAAGAGCCTTTCGGAGGCTTATCTGCTGCTGCAATTTGTGTGTGGTGTGTTGTCTGTGGCTCAGGGGTGCTCGTGAGGTGTTCACCAGCCTGAAGTACTTCAGGGATGATCTCACTGCACATCCACCTGACCACTTTGTGTGCGTACCATTGGTGCTGGACACACTCTACAACAAGGTGTGTGATAAAGCAACTGCTTGCAGAGTCTAGCACAATGGCTGTGGTAATCAGCTTGTACTGTGGGAACGTTTGCAGCAGGGCTATCACTTGTCCTGGAGGGCATCAACTGCACTTTCCTCACAGCTTTGATTAACAACACTCTTGGGAAATGCCCTTAAACACTGACACTGCAGCAGCAGGATGACAGCTCATTGTGACAGCAGATGCAGGGTATGAGGTATGAGATTCACACATCATTTGTTACCCCTGATGTATAAACAGGTGATGCAGAAGCTCAAAGCTGAGGCCACAGGCCTGAAGGGGGTCATTGTGTCAGCACTACTATCAGCCAGCAACACATTCATTATGGCCAGGCGGCTGCTGGCAGGGGTGGACCTGAGGTATGCACTGCAGCCGCCCACTGCTGGAGCCAAGCTGACAGCCCTGCTGACAGCAGCACTTCTAGCACCTGTCTATGCGCTGGCACAGAAGCTGGTGTTCAATAAGGTGAGCATAGACCAGCATCTAAACACGATGGCCCGCAATCTTCGCAGCTGTGTTGACTTGCCAGGCAGCCTCCACAGCCAGCTGTGTTGAGGGACCTGCTGTCCTGGAGCTCCTGTACCCTTGTGGTATGTCGCGGACATGTGGTAGCCACTGTGCTGGGCACTTGATGCACCGTAGGTCCGTGCTGCCCTGGGTATTCGCAAGACTGTTGTGAGTGGTGGTGGCAGCCTTGCCTCCCACCTTGACCTGTTCTTTGAGGCTGTGGGTGTGCCCGTTCTCAATGGCTGGGGCCTCACAGAGACATCGCCGGTGCTCGCATGCAGGAGGTGAGCAGACAAGAACTTACCTAAACAGGGATATGCTGCTTGAAGCATGCTGGGAAAAGGATGTGTTGATTTGCTCTCATTTGTGCTCTAATTGGCTCATCAGCAGCAGTACTGCTACATTGATGTCCTGCTGCAATGGTGACGTTCTTGCAAACACAGCAGCCCTAACTATTGGTATGGACTATCCACCCCACACCCAGCAATTCACGTATACTGTTGTGGGTATTGCAGTGGGCATTCCTACAAAGGAGTGATGTGGAGCGTCTAAAGCACCCAGTGAGCTGAGCATCATGCTCAACTGCCACCTGCACTTTATGAGCCCGTCACCTCTTCACTGTTGCAGGTCGTGTGCCAATGTTCGTGGTTCAGTGGGTCTGCCCACCCCCGGCACTCAGGTGGTGGTGGTGGACCCGGTGACTTACTCCCCACTGCCTGATGGCCAGCAGGGGCTCGTGCTGGCGGCGGGACCAGGGGTCATGGCAGGGGGGTATCTGGGGGACCAGGACGCAACACAGCGGGCCTTCATAGATGGCTGGTTTGACACAGGTGACCTGCAGCTGCTCGTAGGGACAGCTGCTAGGACGATTGGACAACAGCTAGCCTTGAGTACAGAGCCAGTTGGATTGTCAGCTTTGGCTGGTTACCAACAGCCACTGGCATGGCTCAGGGGCTAGTGCTTTTGGATTTGGTCAGACTTGTGTGAAAATTCTTCACTGTGATCTCACCAATGCATGTCTCTACGACATCAGATACTGTCATCACTTGCCAGCAGTTGCCGTTGGTGTCAGGCGTTGTGGTGCACCTGTTTGTTTGTTGGGTGTGGCTCAGGTGATCTTGGGTGGCGGGCTCCTGCTGGGGTGCCCGGCAGCAACATGGCGGGACATATTGTACTCAGTGGTGAGCGAAACAGCCAGCCCTGCTAGGAGCCACTGGCAGCGTTGTGCTTCATATTGCGGCACACAGCATAGCCCAGCTGTCCGTCTCACTTATGGACCCTGAGACACAGTTAATCCAGCAGTAAGTGACTTGTGACTTCACAGCAGTTCAAATGACGGTCACCTGCCTGTGTCCAATGCATGTCAGTGACGGCTGGTTATCCTTGTCCCTTGCCATGACCAGGACGTGCGAAAGATACCATTGTGCTGATGAGCGGAAAGAACATTGAACCGCAACCGATTGAGGATGCGCTGCTAAGGTCTCCCTACATCAAGTGAGTGGTCAGTGATGCCAGTGATGCAGCCTGAAGCACCCAGCAGCAGATGGCTTTCCTCATAAGTGACTCGTCATACTTCAGGTTTCATGACCTATTGCCGAACACATGCCTGCAGTGAGTTGACTGAGTTGGTGCTGGGGCATGGGGTGGTGTGCAGGAGTGTTGTTGGGCTTCTGTAGTGTGCATAGGCTGCTGCCAAGTGTCAACTTGCTGTCTGCTCCTCCACGTCTGCTCCTCCAGGCATGTGATGCTTGTTGGTCAAGACAAGCGTGAACTTGGGGCGCTGGTGTTCCCAGATGAAGAGGCAACAGCAGCCGCAGGCATCTGCATCGCAGATGACACAAGCAACAATGACAGCAGCAGCAGCAGCAGCGGCAGCAGCACTGCTGTAGCATCTTCTAATGGCAAGTTGGAGGGCCTGTTATACCAGGAAGTCTGCAAGTTCAATGCTTCACGAGTAGACTACCACCCTGAGGACCACATAGCACACATACTGGTGAGATAGCAGCTCTTACACCTCTGAAGCAGCAAATTATGCACTGACACCTCTAGTGCAGTGTTGCACATGTCTGCAGCTTGTTGCTACTGTTTGCTTCTATTTTGCTGCAGGTGATTCATTCCCCCTTGAGTGTCGAAGGTGGCACACTCACCCGCACCATGAAGCTGAGGCGACCAGCAGTGAAGCAGGTATATGCCAAGCAGCTGGAGCAGCTCAATAGTAAACTTCGAGGGTGACTGGTGATCAGATACACACATGCGGAAACTGTTGCAAGAACCAGCAGTCCAGGTTGATATCATTGAACAGAGACTAGACAGGAGGGTTGCATGCTGGTGCTGGGTGCAGGGTGGGTGAGAGCATGTCGTGCATGAGTGTGCTTCAACTGCATCAGGGTGCTGGCGGACTCTGCGTGATGAGTGCCATGCATGTCATTGTCAGCTAGCAGTTGTGGATGTGATGGGACGCTGAAGTGCTCGGGAGTGGGCAAATAAGCACACGCAACCTGGAGCAGGTATACTGGGATGTGTGCAAGAGGATGCAAAGATGGTGGACAAAGGGGAGTGTTGCTGGTCATGAAGCAGCGGTCCTGTGCACTGTGTTTGGGTGTGTTGTGTCAGTGTTAGACCACCAGCTGATGTTGGTAGGAGGTGGACCTCAGCACGAGTGATATGAGAATGAAATGCAAATCAGTGGTGACCACACGACAGGTCACTTGCAGTGCAGTTCAACTGCACTTTTGCAGGCTGCAATATTGATGCACTTAACCCAGCAGTTCAGTGGCAAAGGCTTTCAACATCATTCAGTCCAGGGGCCTGACACATTTCCGACCATAATGGCGGTTTTTCATCGCATGGATGTCCTGCCGTGCTAGGCAGCCTGCCTGAATGGTTTCTTGTAATAGAATGGGTGCAGCCGGCCCATCCGGGAGGTCAGGGGTACCATGCAAGAGAAAATGAGCTCATGATTCCGACTCTGACAGAATGAGAGACATCTCTGAGATGAATATCTTTTACATCTGAGATGATGCTCTGACAGAAGAGGAGGGACACAATCACTACCATAGGCCTGACTGGGCCGAGTCGGTGTGCATGCCCATCAACAATATTGCATTGGCAGCGCCGCAGCAGAACTGTCACGAAGGTGTGTCACTGTTCTTCTTCATATCTGTTTTACAAGGTCATCCCCGACATGGCCCTGGCAATCAGTGACCTCTCTGGGTGACCTAGAGCTAAACTTAAAAGCTGATTGAAACTGGCCCTTTTGCATCAACCATGCATGCCATATGGCAACAGAGTGTTATACAGCCCAAAAAAGTAGAGTGATAGCCAGCAACCATCCATTCATAGCCAGTCCTGATCACCTCTGGCAAAGCTTGGCCCCTTCGAAGGAGAATTCTTGATGAGCTGGACCCTGTGTCATTTACCAGCAGTTCCAACGGTGTTAGTTTGTGCTATTTTGCGAATTCAGCGCATACACTGCTGTTCATAGCCCTAGAGGAGTGCATGCACAGACAATTGCACAGACGTGAAGAGATCGATGTCGTTTCAGCTACTACCAGCAGTGTACTGTACACTTAACAAGGCAGAGGACCAGCATAGTGCTTGCGGTGTCAATACAAGCCGTTGCGCAATTTTGACAGTTCAGTAAGATGGTATGTTGTATGGGCCGTGTGACGTGCGGGCATCGTTTACGTCCATTCACAACAGCAGGTTCATCGTTGCGGCATGGACACACCTTACGAGACAGCCGTATCCAGGCAACCCACGCTGTGAATGCAGTAGTATTTGATATGGATGGCGTGCTGACAGCAAGTGAAGGTTTGTCCAGGCTGTGAGTAGGCCTGGTAACCTGGCAGCGTGCACTTTGCAGATTGGGCATTCAAAGGCATGCATCCCTTGTCTATTGATCAGAAGTAACCAAGTGTGTTGCTCCTGAGCCAGTTCCTGTCTACACGGCTGTCTTTATAGCAACCGGTCTTCTGATATTAGTCGAGCTGGTTGATATGTTCCAGGGCCGCCTCTTCAGTTTTCCAGCAGCTTTACCAATTGACAGTACAGCCTGAGGAGTTTATACCTTTCGGAGGAATGGGAGAAGACCGATTTCTTGGGGGCATAGCTCAAAAATATCATGTGCAGGGATACAACAATCAGGCAGCTAAGCGTTTGTTCTTTGACACGTATATCAGCATGATCCAGGACCCCGGAATGAGCATCGTCTACCCTGGTGAGGTTGTCTGGCACAATATGATATGATAAAGGTTTATCACAAAACCACATCCAGCACATTGCCGCAATAACAGCAGGACACTCAGATACTCAAATTCCCACACCACCTGCAGCCTGGTGTCTTTGGTAGGTAGGTGCATTGCAGATGAAACAGCCCTGTCAGCCTGGATCTCTTGAATGTGATGCTTACTATATACTGTGGCCGCACCACAAGCCATGGTTGATATGTAGCAGCCAACTCCCAGCAGCTGAGCGCACTGGTGCAAGCCATGCATAAACCCCTGCCCATGCAGGTGCTGTTGACCTCGTGCGTGCTTGCAAGGCTGCTGGGCTCAAAACAGCGGTTGGTTCAAGTGCAGAACAGGTCAAGGTGATACATCAAGGACTCAGCTGCAGGCATTAAGTATCAGTTTCTAATGTTATGCTGCGCATGCAGTGCCTTGATATCAGCTCCTGCTGGACGGACCCTGCCTTGCAACTCAGCCTGCAGCTGTGGACAGTCCACAAGTGCAAGCTTACTTCCTGGTATTGAGCTAGTCAGCCGCCCACCAGGCAGTGCGTTGCTTATGTTCCGCAGGTGGATGCTAATCTTGCATCAGCAGGTTTTGCAGCATCAGATTTTGACGCAGTCGTAGCTGCTGACAAGTTCGATGCAATTAAGCCCGCCCCAGACATCTTTCTGGCTGCAGCACAACTTGTTGGAGTGGATCCTACTGAGTGTGTGGTGATTGAGGATGCTCCAGCAGGAATTCAGGCAGCCAAAAATGCAGGTAAGGTGTACTGAGCCTGTTGCCTTGGCGAGCAACCTGGGAGTGAGTCCAGACAAATCCAGATGGTTGAGAAGGGTCTTCATTGCTCGATGACATTGGCCAACAGGCAACTTAATGTCTAGGGCTGAGGGATGAAATGCAATCAACATGTGAGAAGCCTTTGACCTTGACAAACCACCTGTTTATCCGCAGCTGGCCGCCTGCCAGCCTTCATGAGGGTGCGTTTTGCTGCTGTGTGATCGATCACACAATGATATCATTGTGTTGTAGGCATGAGGGTGATTGGTGTGAACACTACACTGACAGAGTCGGAGATGTGCCAGTACATGCCCAACTTGATTAGAGCTGACATAAGCCACATCTCTCTGCAAGACATTCTGGAACTCTGAAGGCTCTTTGGTGGAGCATTCGGCAGAGCAAATTGTGTTGCCGCTTGGCACCACCTGAGCCCCAATCAAGCCCCACCTGTTGATGTAACTATAACCTATTGGACAGCTGTAGGTAAGAAGAGCATGAATACTTGCAGAAGTACAGCAATAAGGCGTTGCTGGCCTGATTGGTCAAGAGAATGCTTTTGTAGGTTATTTGCTGCTGTCATTGGGATCACAGCACTGCAGATCTCTATAGATCTAGTATGGTGGATTCCAAGTACAGTAATGCTGATTGTCTCTTCTCGACAAAGTGATGATGGTTGATGAGTGCTATATGGTACATGTTTTTGTCATTCTGCTTCGAGCATTGCACGCTTGCATTTGGTTCACTGCAAGTAGAACTCGCAGTACCTCGAGGCTTGTCAGATTGAATCGGGTCTGTGACTTCACTTTTCACTACACGGGCAACCCCATTGGTGGACTAAGGAGTAAAATCGACTAAGGGGCTTGGCTCCGGCAGCACCTACCCTTAGTACGCTCCTTGACCCTTAGTATACCAAGGTTACCCATCGTCCGTGACCGGCATTCTTTGCTACTGAGGTGGACCCTTCGTAAGCGGCGTACAAAGGCAGGCCTGATATTAAGTGCATACGATCAGGTACTAAGGTCCTGTACAAAGGATGCTACGACGCTTTTAATGGATGAGAAAGCCAGCCACACTCGCGCTATTGGTGATTTCGTGAAGCAACAGCATTTGTCACATGTCTCCGGCCTTGGCGCCTGGATAGCAAGCAAGCCGCTCGGCAGCCTGGCAGGCTGCCGTCATGTGTCGCATGCATGCCATTTACCAGTAGTAAGCACTGTGTGCAATGTCAATGCAAACAAACAGCTGCCGCTATGATATAGCACATGCTTGCAACTGTTTGACCGCCACAAACACCAAACTAGGCCTACCACCAAACACTCAAGCCTGCTTGCAACTGAAATTTTCACAGCCTTGAAGTCACAGCAAACATTGCATGAATGCACCTGCTGGTAATACTGTATCAACGAGTGCTGCTATGTAGTATATATGTACTGTAGCCTATAGTAGGCAGTTTCTACGGCAGTCCACGCAGGATAGTGCTAGGCACACTTCCGCCAGCAACTGTGTGCCACAGAATGTCAATCATTGCCTTCAATGGCAGGCCCTCTGCAACCCTGGCTGCAGAGGCTTGTCTCTCCAGGCACTGCTGTAAAATAATTGAAACTGTTGTTACAATATTGTTGCTATTTGGCAACAGACTATCAGTGATACAGATACAGATATTTTTTTTAACCAGAGATTACACGGGGGATCACGCCAACCTCAGGAAGCCCAAAAAGGTCATGGCAGAAGACTTGACAGACCCCTTGACAGGATTACATCAGGAGCCTGATTCAGACTTCCCGTGGGTAGCAGCATTTTTTGGTTTTTTTCCCCGTGGGTAGCAGCATACAACAGATTGGGACATCGTAGGTTGCTCAAATGTTTGCGCATCTTTGGCTGGCGCTTGTTGCATAATGCATTGTGGGTGGGGGCCCGCAGGATGTACTTCAGACCTGCCTCTGAGTGTGTGTGTCAGCAAGAAGCATGCCAACAACAGAGCCCTGTGCCCTTGCAAACCTTGTCACATGTGCTGTTGGAGTGCCCGGTTGCACAGGAGGTATGGGATTGGTTTATGAGGGTGTGGCGCGTTGTTGATTCCACTTCTATTGTATCAGTCAACACGCAGGTGCTGCTGCTTGATGAGCTATGTGAGGAGTATGTGGCGAGGGACTTGCAGCCCTTGTGGACTCACTTGCGATTGTTGTTATTGGAGTCACTATGGAATGGTAGAGGTGATCCTGCACGTGGCAGGGTGCCTCTGTCTGCAACTGCTGTTGTGCACCGCTTCATTGCCGTCTTGAAGCAACAGGTTGAGAGCGATTGGCAGCGCACGTTGCATGACATCCGCTGGAATGCAGGTGTACCTGCCTCTTGGTTCAGAGGCAGGAGTCCTGAACTGGACGTTGAGGATTTTGCAGTGTTGTGGTGTGTGTGTCCACGGAGTGATTGCTGCTGTGGGCACTGATCCACAGACTGGCACTGCCACACTACAATTTAAGCTTAGCTCTGATGTGCATGAGTAGGTGCAAAGGTTTGCCCTGGCTTCGTTGAATGTGCATATAGGAATGATGTACCATATCTTGCATGAAGCATGCTGACTGTGTCGATCCTTGGTCTGAGTAGTGCTCTTTAGTGTGGACATTGTAGGTTGCCCAAATGTTTGCGCATCTTTGGCTGGCGCTTGTTGCATAATGCATTGTGGGTGGGGGCCCGCAGGATGTACTTCAGACCTGCCTCTGAGTGTGTGTGTCAGCAAGAAGCATGCCAACAACAGAGCCCTGTGCCCTTGCAAACCTTGTCACATGTGCTGTTGGAGTGCCCGGTTGCACAGGAGGTATGGGATTGGTTTATGTCAGAATTGATATTTTTTTTATTATGTCATAATTGAGGGTGTGGCGCATTGTTGATTCCACTTCTATCGTGTCAGTCAACACGCAGGTGCTGCTGCTTGATGAGCTATGACATAGCATTGTGAGGAGTATGTGGCGAGGGACCTGCAGCCCTTGTGGACTCACCTGCGATTGCTGTTATTGGAGTCACTATGGAATGGTGGAGGTGATCCTGCACGTGGCAGGGTGCCTCTGTCTGCAACTGCTGTTGTGCACCGCTTCATTGCTGTCTTGAAGCAACAGGTTGAGAGCGATTGGCAG
>JABEVS010000639.1:0-28538 GCA_018290735.1 Coelastrella sp. MACC-549 | reverse complement strand
GTATGGTATGGTATGGTATGGTATGGTATGGTATGGTATGGTATGGTATGGTATGGTATGGTATGGTATGGTATGGTATGGTATGGTATGGTATGGTATGGTATGGTATGGTATGGTATGGTATGGTTTGTACCTTTGTAATGGCCATCGGCACAAGTCTTTTGCAACCGTCGCCGTTTCAGGCATTCTATGCCCATAGTATGGTCATCTTGTTTCCCTTTCTACCATAGGTAGGTGGCAACACCAGCATGCAGCTATCAGGCTGCCACTGCCAGTCAGGCTGAGAGGGAGTAATCGCAACCTGCACTAGTTGCTACTGCACTTACTAGTGCAATCCATGTTAGGTTGTTTTCAGACTGTATTAAAATTTAATCAATGACTTCACTTGAGTTCGCCTCAGCGTGTCCTGTCGCCATGTAAGGAGCACTTCCTGGCAAGGCTTGCTTGCGAGCCTTGAAGTACCACAAGTTGCCACCGGTTGTGGCAATCACAAACGGGTAGTACCCCAGGTACTTAAGTGAAGGCTTACCGTAGTAGTATGCAGTCACTGTGTCATGATGACGCATTGAGTGACATCTTGTTTATAAGTTGCAAGCAGGTGATCACACTATGTTGGTATGTGTTCAACACTGTTGGCAGCCTGGCAAGGCTTATGCACTGCAACACCAACTTCCATCCCAACATGCTCAATATCCACAGCACCTTTCCCAAATATCGTGGGCACTGCTCACACCCCTGCCGCTGGCTCCACCACCATGATGTGACCCCCCACTGCCAGTTAGCCCTAGCTGTAGGCTACACCTCTGCACGCCATCTGATGCAGTGGCTGCGCCCCGTCGACAAGGGCAGCTGCATCCTGTGCCTTGTAATTCTGGGCTGTGACAGTACTGTATTGGCAGCCTCTCCTGCTGCAACTGTCCTGCCTGGACTGATGGGCACCTCTGCTCTCCTGCAACTGCTCCTGCTTCTGGTGAACATGGAGCCTGCAGTAGTACTGCACATGCACATGCATGCTGACCTTCAGATTGTGGTGCAACAGTAGCAGGCCTTTGCAATTGGCAAAGACCACACACTGCAAGAGGTCTTGCAGTCACTGCACCTGTAGTTGGCGGCCATATTGAATGCGGTTCAAGTACTGCCATTGATGGCTGTGGCCCTTGTGGACTTGTCCAAGGTTGAGGAGCAGCGGCACAACTTCTGTCAGTGACTGGGCCATGGCATGAGCTGCACAGCTGGCCCGTAGTACTCCAGGTGTTATGCCACGAGTCGCTGTGGCTGTGATGGTTGATTGGAGCGCCCAGCCCCAGCACACATTGCAGCTGGTGCAGCTGAGCTATCAACTTGGCTCGGCAAGGTATGTAGGTGCACCCTAAGCCAACATCAGCAGCAGCAGCAGCCTCTGCTGCTGTCTGCGATGCTGCCTGCAGTGCCACGGAGCTGAACGGGCACAGGCTGCTGCTGCTGCTGCTGCAGTAATAGCAAGGGTGCATGATGACACAGGGAGGCTGCTTTGTTGCTGCTTGCACTGCTGCTGCTGGCTCAGCCAGCTGCTGTTGCAGTTGCTGAAACCTTCCAATGCCATCTTCAGCCTGGTTGACGGCTGCTGCTGCCTTCTGCAAGCTGTTGCTGTTGCCACAATCCTCAGCAGCAGCAACAACAAGACCCGCACCTGTTGCAGCTTTCTGAGAGGCAGTGCATGCTGTATTTCCAGGCATTGCAGCACACCAAACAGCTGGTGGTGGCTCTAGGCCTTGCACACCACCACTCCATCTCTTGCCCTGTTGCACAGCACAGCTGCAGCAAGCCTCGCCGATACTCTGAACTTCCGGTTCTATGCGACGAGCTTCTGCACTTGGCTCTGTAAGTTGCTGCACCCCTCCCTTTCCGGCATTTTCAGGCAGTCCTGCTGATGGTACCTTCTGCCTGTGTACCGTGCCCTGGTGTATTGTGCTGCAGACACAGTCCTGCATGCTGCCCTCATAGAAAGGCTGCTGCATGCTGCTGTCATTCTGCAGAAACCCATTATGATGGTCTGGTTCGGCTGCGGCTGTGATCGCCTGTGGCACAGTAGCTGGCATTGTCATTTGCTGTGGACGTGCACCCCAACAGCGTACCACCTCTACAGTTGCCCTGCAGTGGACAAAACAGCCACACCATCCAGATTCTGCCATTGCCACTCGACCAGGGCTATCTCCAAGCTTTTATTAGGAAAACTTGTCTTGAAGCGTTCAGTGCGCAGTGTAGGTTGCGTGACAGGTTTGGGGCTAGACACCCTGACAGTGGGGGCTGTAACATGTATTCTTGTTCAATGATCACTGACTGAGTTGCATCCAGTAGATCTCTGGCAGAGACAAACGTGATTCTGATGTCATATTAGAGATTGGCAGTCTCTACTGATGCATCCTCTGACTCAGTAGCCACTGATCAGTGACTAAAGACAATGACGCACTAGGGTGTCATGATCACCAGATTCAAGTCTGAACTTCAGATGTGGGCCACATACAGGTTTCTGTGGTTTCATCTGCACCTGCTAGATGCAATTGAACATGGGCCAGCACTCAATACCAGCAAGGCACCTGGACTCTGACAGGCCCATATGCCTCTAAGGCCCGCACATGTCACAGACTGTGGGTGGCAGCCTGGGCCCCTGAGGCAGCAAGATCTCCTTCTGCCCTTCACACCACGGTTCAGCAATTGCCAAACGAACCTGCTGATGATGAGCTGATTGACTAAAGTTGACTCACTGGCTTACCTGATGATTAAGCAGTCATTCGCCAGATACCTCTTAGCGTGCTTCTCTAGCAACAGCCTCCTCACAAAACAGGGGTATCCTGCCACGACGCCGCTATGAGGAATTATGAAGGGCCCTTGGCGGGGTTTAGATGACCTGGCCAGGTGATGACTCCGGCCCGACTGCGATTGATATTGTAACAGCAGCCACTGCCAACAAGTTATTTTGCCTCTCAGTGCTGAGTCAGTACCGTACTGACCGTACACTATAGGTAGTACTATTGGTAGTACTACTGGTAGTGCAGGGTTTGCTTTTGATATTTGGTTGTCTTCTGGTAAAAGTATCTGTGAACTTGGCATAGACAGCAACTGCCTAGACCATGCAAGGCTATGAGGTGTGAACCTCGTGAAGCTGATGGCTTCTACTCTTGACAGTACTTGGCACATTCAGTACAGTACAAAGCTTTGGCATGTAGTGCATGACTTGCCATGGTATGCGGCTACAGCTGGTTGCATGAACCAGGGCCTAAAGTGTTCTTACCTGATCCAGCACTGTCACCTCGGTCATGATGTAATTGGTTGTACTGCCGACAGGTGTTGTGAGAAAGATGGATATATGCTGAGCAGCATCAGCAGAAATGCCTGCAGACAAACACCAAGCTGTCAAGAACTAACTCAGACAACAAATCAGGTGCCAGCACGTTATCAAATTGCTTTTGTTGGGCAGACCAGCCATCCAACTGAGTATTATGGAGTGGAGGCAGCACCACGAGAAGTGCAGCCACCACGTCACTGCTGTTGCTGCCACTGGTAAGAGCAGTACAGTGCCATCAGCCGTCAATGTCACTTGAAGCCTTCAAGTCGGATTTTGAACCATAATCATAAGTCGTGATCAGCGTTACTGCACTGCAAGCCTCTGAGAGCTGCGGCGGCACCACACAAGCGTCACCTGCTGGGTAGACCTCCAATCTAAACTGCTGCCCCCCTGCTGCAAAATAGTCGCTGCACATATGAGTACCGGGGCCCAAGGCCTTTGCCAACGCATAGCCGCTGAGCGTGTACTGATGGCAGCATCCTACTGTTGTCAGCTGCCGGTGGCTGCTAGTTGCTTGTAGGCCAGGATACCTGCAGCAGCTCAAATGCAGTAGCAAGGGTTCAAACCTGCCAGGTTTTGGCAACAACCAGCTTTGCAGATCGAGCAGTACTACTGGTTTGCTGCACCCCCCCCCCCAACATGCCATGCTGTACACAAGTTTGAAGTATGCCCTGTCAGCTGCAGCATACTATGGAGCTGGCCTCTCATAGCAGGTAGGTCCAAAGTGTGCAGCACAACAGGGAAGGCACCAAAGCATTTGCAGTGCTCTAGCAGCATGTTTCCAGACATCTGCCTCATCCTCTATGGATGCACCTTCTGACATCACTGCTCATTGCACCCAGGCCTCATTGCATCAGCAGTGTATAAGCAGCATGTTGTCATGCAGTTGAGCAAGCAGTGTTACACATGGCCAGTATACGACACGCAAAACCGCGGAGCACAGTCCACACTGACCTCCATGTCCTGCGTCCATGCCTTTGCACTACTGCTTTGTTCTGCTCGGCTTCCTTCACCTTGCGTGAGCTGCTGGAAGAACTGCTGGATGATATAGGCTGCTGCGGTGAGGTGGCTTTCTTGGACTTGCTGCGCCTCTTGGCCTCTGCAATCATGCTGTGTGCTGCAGCAGTACCTGGGACTTTAGCATTCTTGAGAAGACCGTGCTCAGGTGGTATGCACACGTCACAAGCAAAAACTTCATTGAAATTTACTGATGCTTCAACCTTCGCTGAATGAGGATGAAGGCTGACTGCTTTGGCGGGTGTAACTAGTTGCGCTGAGGTGTGTTCCGGGACGAGCGACGCCATCAAGAACACTTTCCCGAGTTCATCAATATAAAAAAATAAGGTAATTTCTGTATTTTTTATTTAGCAGAATGTACCGAAATAGCCAGTTGAAGTGTTCAGATTTGGTGAGGACAGCAGCTGTCCTCACAGTGACGGCAATGATCAATCCTACTCACACATTACTGATTACCACATGCGATAAGTGCTCATGTACTGCTCAGTCAAGGTCATGTACCTCAGTGGTGTAACACAAAGAACAGAGCTTGATTCCCCGCAGACTATTGAGATAGTGCCCATCAATGCCCGAATATGAAGTCTGTAATTGAAGCAGGCGCATCGTCCATCCGTCTGAAAGGCAGGTGTCGAACTCCTCTCACCGCCCGAACTCTGCACTATTCGCCCTTCTCTAAAGGGTTGCAAGTACTATAGAAGCATAGTGCAGGTGTAGTTTGCGTAAAGGTGCACCACTGCCGCATCAGCTACGTACAGCCAGGACAATCTGTTCGCAGCAGGGACACAGCAGAGATGGTGTACTGGGGCTGCGGTACCCCGAAAAACAGGTGTATATGGGGCTTCTTCACCTTCTCAGCTGTAGCGGGCAGCCTACTCATCATCGCTGGAGCAGCAAAGCTGGATATATGCAGCAAACTGCCTGTGTATGCACACATAGCAGGAGCATGCAGTACAGGACCTGCAGCGGTGACTGTCGTGGGGGTGTTCGTGCTCCTGGGCACCATACCATGCTTATTGTTCTTTAGCGGGTGTGCACGTGGCCCTGCACGATCTAGGTATACCACTGAGGTGAGCTTGGGCTGTTAAATCAGCAACAGTACACTGTACTCAGCGGCTGAGCAGATGCTGCAGCCAAGGGGCATCAGGCTTTATATACAGCATAATCCAGTGGCACCTTGATCGATTTTGGTTGTTTAATTTGCTGTCCGCCCTGGACACCATTTGGCTAGGCATGCGGCTCTACTGTATGCCAGCTACTGAAAGCCTTTGAAAGCACTCTGAATGCCAGACCCTGCAAGGAATCTCGCTGACAGTGCCCATGCTAGCTGCTGGATCCAGGATATCAGCTCACTGTTTATGCAGAAATATCTGCCATAACGTGAAGATTACATTGTAGTCCTTGTGCATTCATCAGTCAATGAACCCAAATCTCATCGGAATGAGAGCTCAGCAAGGACTGCTGCACATTGGGCAGTTATTTAAGGCTAAACATCCTACTGTTCTTCCAATTTGATGAAAATGTTGATAAACACAGCGACACTGCTGTACTAACACCATTTTGGCACTTCCTATATGCGGTGGTGACTGCCCACACATACTTACTGTAACACCTACTGCCGAATCTGCAGGGCATTCCAGCTTCTGGAGTGACAGTAGTTAGACAGACAGCAGACGGTCCTCAGGTCTTCCAGTATGACAGCAATGGCAGACTCATTGCAGCACCCGACTGCACAAAGAATACACGGCATTCCCAGCAGTACGTCTTACCAGTCACTCCTGTCAAAGCTCCTGCTGGTTTGGCGCCTACAAGCACCAAGAAGACATCAGTCAATTCAGCAGTGGACAGCAGTCCCAACAGCCCAAGACAGCAGGCTAGAATAAGAGCGTACGACAGTGATTCTGGAGACACAGCAACAGCAGAAGTGCATGTGTCGGTGGTAGGTCCCTTGGCAGCAGGAAGAGTTGCACAATTGCAGCAGCAGCTGGCTCAGCTGGCTGCTCAGGCTCAGCTTGAGCAACAGTGGCAGCAGCAGCATGAGGAAGAGCAGCAGAGACAGCCTGCAGATCAGCAGCAGTGGCAGAAGCATGGGCAGTAGGTAGAGGTTGACTGAATTTGATCAAGCAATCACTAAATACAAAGTGATTGGCACCAGTGGTACCAGAATAAGCAGTCAACTATGATAAAACAAAAAGCTATTTTTCCTATAGGACAGTGAAGAGCAGCAGCTGCCTTGATGGAACTAGACTGGTGCAGCATTTGATAGTTTGTTGAGGTACTCCGTAGTAGTACAATGGACTCCTTCAATAGGCTATTCAGGTTGTTTCTGAGATAATTTGCAGAGGCCCTCATTGCAGACCATTGGCAGTGCTGGCCCAGTGGGACAGCAGCCCGGCTATATAAGGCATACCAGTAAGAATAGGGTCAGGTGTTACAGCACAGCACACTGGCTGGCAGCCAGCACGACAACGAGAAAATAACTGTTGATTGAACCTTTGGAGAACCTGCTACCCAGGAGTGTTAATGGCCTTGTGTTGAGGGTCGCAAATTATTGGCGGTCATAATAGAGCTGTGCACATTGTTCCTCTTGGAAAGATTGCCCTGGGCTTCGCGGTGCAGGCAGCTGGCATGAGTGCTGCATTGCATCGCCCCATCTGTCGTCCCAAGAGATCATGCTCACAGAGGTGTTACTAACAGAGGTAGTAACAGAGGTGTTACCCTGGTTCTGTCATGTAAAAGTGTCTTGTAGCCGTATTTGTTCATTTCTGTTGGCTTTTGCGTTGCAATCCAAATACACCTATGCATGTTTTGCATCCTCTTTCAGAGTCTGAGTTGGAGGTGGAGTCTGATGATATTCTGCAAGTCGAACTTGCAGACATTCTGCCGGATTGAATCTGGCCTGTGTTTGTTTCTGTTTTTGCCCCCATGAGCCATTAGTTGGCTCCTTACGGGTGGAAACCCTTGAGGTAACTTGTAGTAGTAGTAGTAGTAGTAGTAGTAGTAAAAGAAATTGAGCCATGCAACAAGTTGAGATGCAATGGCAAATTGCACTGACATGCGTGGGGGGCGCCACCCGGGTGTGATGCATGTTTTATGTTCTTGAACAAATACTCTATCCACAATCTGTTCACTGCTCAAGGACCTTGATCTGCGCAGGAGTGCCCTGGGTGCAGGGCTGTACAAGTTCGTTTATTGTATATTTAACTACTGTCTGAAAACACCTTACAACTTGTAACAGAGATAGAGCCATGCATCCAATATATGAGACTTGTTTTTGCCTGAACTCCAACCCAGCAGATCATCACAGTGACCAGTCGAGAAGATTGAAGTGCCCCCTAACATACCAATCTGTTGTAGACAACAAGACCAAAAAGCAAAGAAGAGCAACACAGCCACCTGCGCTGTACTGCACAACAATGTACTGCTCGGCAGCTAGTAGCCCACCCTCCGGGCTGCCATCGGCTTTACTACTCCCTGTCATTTTGCATAAGTCAGGCTGGTGATAGGACATGTCTCTGATTTGCCATTGTCAGCCGGTCATCTCGTCACCCTTTGCATCCACGTACCAAAAGCAGACATTAGTGACTTGCAATCGGAGCAATTCAAAGACATACTGTGATTTGTATTCAAAGTTTTGCTGTGAGTTGTAAGGTGCTGCGCAAGCTCTGCATGAAGCCCGCAGCAGATGCTTGATTTGGTTGGATCAATTGCTTGCGTGATCTCTTCCGTCGTCATTGCAAGCACACACATTGCCATCGGATTGGTGAACATACACCTGATATGCCTCTGCAAATCAAAGCGCTGCTTGCATGCACCTTGTTTGGTACATTGGGTCTTGCAGCAGCTGTGCAGTACTTGCGCCACATTTGTGGCTGACGCCGCAGCCCCACAGCAGCTCTTCTGCCAATAAATGCAGTGAATGCTGCGCAATGGCGTCGGATTGTATTGCAGTCAGCACCCTCATCGTCAGTGGCTCTGCCAGCAACTGACACACTGCTTGCAAGCCAATTGGTCAGCTGCACCTCGTTATGACAGCGCTGATCGCACATTTCGCATCTCGTCCACGTAAACAGAGGCTCAAACCAGCTCATTTTGAGCAGCCTTGGCTAGATCCACCGCAGCCTCGGCTAGATGCAGAACAGGGCCTTGCAATGCAAATACCCTCGGTACCACACAGGTGAATGGTGGCTGATCTATTTAACAATGCGGGCCTCCAACAAGCTTGCATAGCTGCCTTCGGGTGAGATATCATCATGGGCCAATTGCATAGATTGCACCATCAAGGCCTCTGCTGGCAACACACCAGTAAGCTGCAAGCACCTGTTGGATAAACATGGTTGAGCAACTGTGAAAGAAATATAGCCATGCAGCAAGTTGAAATGCTATGGCAAATGCGCTGTCATGCGTGGTTCTCCTCTACCAGTAGGTTGGTCCTGATCTTCAGCATTGTGTAGCTGTTGGCAGTTCAAAACCAGCCATGGATGAAGCAGTGCATGCTGTACAGTGCCAGGCAGATGCCACTGCAGACGCCGCTGCAGGCTCTTGCAGGCCCTGAAAGTTTGAAAATTTGATGTTTACAGGTGCTCAGCAGCTGGTGGGTATGGTGTTGCGGGATGTTGTCGGCATGAGGTGACAGCACAATGGTGAATCCGCCAGAACAGCATGTTGATATCAACAGGACAGCAATGTTCTTGTCAAACTGGCAACTTTTCGGTGTTACCGGTTGTATATTTAAAGGTCAGCAGCAGAAGCAATACAACCAACATCTGTTGTGCCGTTTGTAGCTGCTGCTGTGGATAGACCACTGGTGGCTGCAGCACAAGGTGAGTGTGCAAGAATGGAATCACTGCAACTGTATCAAGACTCTTGATGGTATGATTCCATACTGCAAAGCAGCATTCTTGCAGAAGCAGCTCATGCCACAAGCTGTACCGAACGTGGCAAGATTGCAACAGATCAGGCAATCACTTTCACCTTTGAGTATTGCTGCAATCAGTTTGCATTTACAACATGCTCGCTCAGCGCAGCTAGCTGTGTTTGAAGGTCGAGCTGTCTCGACGACTCAGTCAGGTGTCGGACATACCCTCCCCGTTATCAATTTATATAGCATTGAATGATGTAATCACTGATATGCACTGAGCACCTGCTGCGTTCCATGCAGGCATGCACCATCTGACAAGTTCGCAATGCAGCTCATTGCGAGCTTGCCTTCCTTCATTCAGATCTGGTCCGGGGTAACACGACGCACCAAGGCCGATGCGCAACAAATCATACTGAGGTCGGCATCTAATACTGTCAGCCAGTGACAGCTCTTCCGGGCCAGCCTAGGTGCTACCATCGCTGGCAAATGCTTCGGGTGAAGCCTTTGGCTACGTATTAGTACACAATAGCATACATTACGTACATTCATAGACTTTAGATTGAGGTGTCAGGTCGTATCGTCATTCAAGCTGTATATAAAGTTGAGCAAGCTACGGGCCTCGTCTCACGGAGCTGAATGTCCTATTCGTGGGGTGGAGGATTTGGTGGAAATGCGGTTGTAGGCGTAGGCAACCGCGGCAGTGGATCCAGCAGCGTAAGCGGAAGCACTGGGAGCGCTGGTGAGTAGGGCGATACCTGCGAGCAACTATCCGGCAACGGCTTGGTTCCTTGATATTTGTCTGATGATCTTGAGGTCTCCATCTGGACGATGCAGCTGCAAACAGCACTGCAGTGTAGTGTCACATGGCCTCTAATGTATCGTCTGACTCACCTGCGCAGGCCTCAGCGAGCCTAGGCTTGTCGGCAGCTGCATAGGCGAATGGCATCAGCCTGCGCCTGTATCTCTGCAGGGGCATCTAGAACATGATGATACCGGTCCGCCTTATCGCAACGGCTGCCGCTTTGCTTTCATTGCAACATCTGCAGGAACTGGCAATGCTAACAGCAACAATGCCAACAATGCCAACACTGGGAATGGCAACAGCAAGGACAATAATGGAGTAGGCTGGGGTGTTGGTGGTACCCCTCCAGGAGCCACCAGCAGCGGCAAGACAACAGCACCAGGCAACTCAGACAAACAAAGCTCAACAGAAGCAGTGGCCACAGCCGCTGCAGCAGCATCTGTATCTTCCCAGTCCGTCAGCAGCAGAAGCAGCTGGGGTGGAATGAGGGGAGGGGCCTGGAATGGAGGAAGCAGGAGTGATAGCAGCAGCACTGGCAGCACTGCTGGCCGAGGTTCAACAGGCTCTGCTGGTGATCGCAGCAGGGGCGGGTCAAGAGGGGCAGCTGGCGGGGCAGCAGCAGACAGCACAGGTCGCGACAGCGGATCAAACGTGGGCGGCATCGGCGGCGGTCGCAGCGGCGGCAGTGACAGCGGCAACAGCCGTGGCGGAGGTGGCGGTGAGAGTGCTGCTGGTGGCGGCGGCGGGGACAGGGATGGAGTCGGGGCTGCGGGCCGCAGCAGTACTGGCCGGGGAGGTGGTGGCCGTGCAGGAGGTGGTGGTGGTGAGGGTGCTGCTGCTGCTGCTGGTACTGGGACTGGAAGATCAGGGGGTGGCAGGGGGGGCGGTGGTGGTGGTGGCCGAGGTGGTGGCGGCGACGGAGGTGGTAGCCGTGGTGGCCGTGGTGGCGGTGGCGGTGGCAATGGCAGCCGCGGCCGCAGGATGATGGGTCAGGATAGCATGAATGATGGTGCTTATGACCTCTCACAAGGCGGCAACACTGATGACATGTGGCTGGATTCAGCAGCAGCAGGTGCAGGTTGGGGCTGGTCAAGTTTTGGCAGGCAGATGCTGCAGATTGCTGGTGTGTCAGCAGGAGCAGTGGCAACAGTGTCAGGACCTCCAGGTAAGGATGATACCAGATGTTCCAACAATATAACTGTCGTTTACTTTCTATTCCACAACTGGGCAGCATGTTTACTGTTCAGGTGTACGGGAGGTGCTGCTGCTGGTTGGACCTGATGCCTGGCTCGGTGAATCATTCAAATTCAAATTGCAGGGTAGTTGAATTTTTGGAATCGATACAGACACGAGCTCTGCTGCTGCTGTCGCAACTGCAACTGCCCCTGTCTCTTCTTTCCTGCAGCCTCTCTGGGCGGTCTCAGTGACCAATCAAATTCAAAGTTCTACCCCGCACTCCCAGCTGCAGGCAGTGACTACCGCTCAGCCTGGGCCTCTCAGGGCAATTCCCAGGGTCCAGGTCAGTCCAGCCTGGGCAATAAGAGGCTGGTGCTGCTAGGGGGCCTTGACTACTGGGGGCTGGTGCTGCTGGGGAGCACACTGCTGGTGGTGATGATGTACCTCATCTGGAACTTCATTAAGAAGTGGAGGGCGACAGCAAGGTACGGGTTTAAAGGGATGTCAGCGTGTTTTTACATCATGTAAGAAATATATCACTCTGCTTACTACCATACCATACCGTACCATACAACCTGGCCCCTGAGGGGCACCCCGTAAGACAACAAAGTCGCTCATGGGGAAAATTTCTGAAATCTTACTGTAATGTTTACTGGCGTCTTTGCTGCTAGATATTCTGGGCTGTTGCCAGAAAGGTTGGGTTGCTGATTGCAGCTGTGGCAATTTTGACGAGCATGCCGCAAACAATGGAGCCTTGCATGCTAGTATGCAGCTTGTCGTTGCTAGGAACCAACATCACTCAGTGTCTGCTGTCAAAACTATAAAACCCTTTTCCTCACATCAACTGCTTGATCTTTCAGTTCTGGTGGATGCACTGGGGCCTCATCAGCAGAGATGCACAGTGCAGCAAGCAGTCAATTGTTCAAATCCAATCTGGCAGGCTGCCAATGGTTGTTAGATATATATGTGCCAGTATGACAGCCGATTACGTGTTTTCCTGCCATTCTTGCAGGCTTCGGATGGATCCTTGTTATGGTGGGGCCTTCAGACTGGCAGCAGCCCGTGGTGATGTGACAACAATGCAGGTATGGAGT
The DNA here is from genome assembly GCA_018290735.1 of Coelastrella sp. MACC-549. Classification (NCBI taxonomy): domain Eukaryota; kingdom Viridiplantae; phylum Chlorophyta; class Chlorophyceae; order Sphaeropleales; family Scenedesmaceae; genus Coelastrella; species Coelastrella sp. MACC-549. Next base: position 16,266 of record JABEVS010000639.1, on the reverse strand, counting down.
TCACAACTCACATACTTATCCCACATATCACAATCATCAGCCCGCTTATTGCTTTTATCAACCCACTAGTTACTTTTACCAGTCCACAACTTATGCCTTGATCCAGGGTCTGCTTTGATCCACAGTTATCTTGTGTGATGGGCACTACGTCAATGTGACATTGGTGAACCCCATGACATCTCCTGCAGACAATGAAGCACGTGCAGTCCATGATGGACAGCCAGCAGCCAGCATATGCCACAGCAAATCAGGCTATTGTCAGTTGTTCAATGCAAGCACGGTGCTGTGTGGGTGCTTGATTGATTACTCAATACTGTTACTTTCTTCTTGGCCCTCTCCAGGTATCTCCGGCAATCAATTATGTCATATTTGTAACACATTTGTGTCACATTTGTGTTACATTTATCTACTGCAGGCCATAGCAGACGGTTGCAAAGGTCGTTTCCATGTAGATGCTGACCATGAGGGCTTCACAGCTGTTCACGCTGCAGCAGTGGAAGGAAAGGTCACTGCGCTGCTGTGGCTGTGCCAGCATGGTGCTGATGTGGCACTGTTGAAGCAAGATGGCTGGCGGGACACTGCGCTGCATTATGCTGCTGCCAAGGGGCACATGCACTGCTGTCAGGTGCTGCTGGCGTACGGGGCAGATGTGCATGCCAAGAACTATGCAGGTGAGCATTTGGCACTACACCTGCAACAGCAGTACAGCAGTGCATTGGTGGTTTGCTAGTCAGCAAAGCATGGTGCAGCACACTTTCATTCAGTGTATTGCATCATTCTGCAGGCAACTGTCAATTATGGTATCACTGACACCCCTAAGAGTACCCTTGTGCCAGCTTTATTTGTGGTTGTCTGTGGTGCGTGACGAGCCTTGGTGCTGGCGTGACACTGCAGCTTTCCAGAAGCAATCTGCCCTCAGACAGAACCCCCAACATGTAACAACCAGTTATGTTACATGCATGTCCCTGCAGATCACGCTCCTGCTGATGTGGCATCCAAATCTGGTCACCGGCGCCTGTCTGAGTACCTTCATAAAGTGGCCTCAGGCAGGTCAGGGCGTTCCTCACCCAAGACCCTTCCAAGCACACTCAGGAGACAGCTGGCAGCAGCCATGACTCACTACTCAGAAGCACTCGAGGCCCAGGTCATGTCAGCAGCAGCAGCTGCAGCAGGAAACAAGACACCTATGAGCAAGGAATCTGCTAGTATTCTGGCAAGAGCAGTGGCTGCCCTGGGTCCCCTGAACCTCATTGGCAGCAGAGCCAAGCCCATCACTGCTGCCAGCCTGACCGAGCAGGCAGCAGCAGCAGTCAACAGCATGCAAGCGAATGCTGATCCCCAGGCAGTTGCTGCTGCTGCTGTTGCTGCTGCCAGGAAGTTGGCTGAGGCAGCAGGGCAGCGGGGCTGGGAGGGTTTGGGCAGCCAGGGCACAGAGCTGGCACCAGGAGTGAAAGGGTTTAGGGTCATTGCTACCCTCACACAGGTAGGGTTTTAAGTCAGAACATAGATACCTGCACAGCTTACGCCAGAATGTGTGGGCGCTGCGAATGCTGCAATGGATAGCTGTTATCAGAGAGAAGCAGCAGCCTGGGATGGCATCAAGTTGAGGCATACATTATCGTATCTTATTCTGGAGTATTTGTTATTTCAGTCAACTGACTGCAGTGCTAGACCGATATGGACATCAGTGGCTGCTGCCTTTGCCTTTATCAGTAACCACCTGAACAACTAGTAATACTATGTTGCACTTGCAGGTTGCTGCTGCTGGTTACATTGTGTGGCGTGCTGTGCGCACTCTCAACCCTGGCTGGTCATACCTGCTGTCTGTGCCCATCTGGCTGTGTGAGTTTGCTGGATTTGCCCTGAGCAATGCGTTTGTGATGAGCCTGTGGAATCAGATCAACAGACCGCCAAGGAAGATTGATGACATGCTCACCGGGGATGAGGTGCCGGCAGTGGACGTGTATGTGCCAACATACTCAGGTGAGACCTCCGGCTGCACCTCACTCAGCTGTTGTTGTCAGCATGAATGATGGCGTGTGGACTGCTGTGCCATGCAGTTTACAAGGCTTGCTGAGCAAGTATGCTGTTAGAAATTCGCTGTGTGTATTGGTACATACATGCACTTACCTAGGTATGATGACACTCAGCTCCTGATCAGGTCCAGCACCTGTGTTAATATATAAGATGTGTAAAAATATATAAAATGTGTAAAAAATATATATAATGTGTGAAAAATATATAAAATGTGTAAAAAATATGTGTTGCAGATCTCAACCATTGTGTTGTACAACTGCAGAGCCTGTGTCTGTCATCGAGCCCACCGTCATCGCCGCGCTCAACATGACGTGGCCTGGTAGTCGACTCGCGGTACATGTGCTTGACGACGGCGCAAGACCCGAGGTCGCTGAGATGGTCAGAAGGCTCAAGTTCCAACTCATGTGGGTAGACAAATAGCACTTGAAGGACTTGATCATAATCCACAAGTCAGTGTATTGCCTTAGGACAGGGCATGTGGCCAGCTGAAAAGTGAGGTTTGTTTATTGTGGTTTTGGAACCCCCCTGTGAGGTTCTGCTGTCTGATAGCGCTATCAAACAGCAGCACCTCACAGGTAGGGGGTGCAAAACCCTAGCTGGTGGCTAACTGGCAGCTGGTACCTCGTTTCTTGCTGTTTCTACCACTGCTAATGGCAGCTACTTAGCTGTAAAGCTCTGATGTATTTTGCTTTCCTTGCCTTATCATACTGACAAGGTAAAAAAATTTGATTCTGCCATGTTCAGGTACATGGGCCGTGAGGCTGAGCTGTGCTATGTGGCCCGCAAGAAGGTGAAGGGGGTGGACCACCACGCCAAGGCAGGAAACATCAACAGTGCTTTGCTCAAGGAGGCACCCGGCAAGGGAACTTTCCTGCTAGTGCTGGACTGTGGTAAGATATCAATATCAACTGACTGGTTATCCAGTGAACCTTATTCACCAAGTTGGTTATCCAACAAACACAGTCTGTAGTATACTAGTAGGTATCTACCTGTGTATTGCTATAGTGATTACGCAGTGTAGAGTTGGGTGACAGAAACAGAGTTTTTATGTTATACTGGCAAGGATGTAACCAACAGCAGAAGCATTTGATGCAAATGAACACCTGGCGAAGGAGGAAACTGCCAAAATGTTTTGGACTAACATCAGACTTCTGATCATCACCAGCACTAATCTGGCATTGTAATCTGACAGTGTCTGCCATGCAGTGTCGTGCAGCCTCCGCCCAAAGTCTTGGCAGTTTAATCTGACTTTCTGAGTTGCACTGTCCTCATTTGCTTGATAGAGTCAGATGTGGACTGCAAAATGTATCTTGTGAGGTGAAACAACTGCTCCGATAGGAAATGGAGCATGGAAATACCTGACAGCCTGTATTCCTTGCTGCTGCCCTGATCTGCAGACATGATTGTTCATCCTGAATTCCTCCAAAACATCCTGGGACACTTCTACAAACAAGAACTGTCAGAAACCCCAGCTGACAAGGCAGACGGCAAGGCCACAAAGCTCTCCATTGACACTGCTTCAGCCACTGGCTTGACACCACAGAGCTGTCGCTGGGTGTTGAAGGACAAGGCCGGTTTCATCCAGACACCTCAGGACTTCTGGAATGTTGACGCCTCAGATCCACTTGTACACTCAGCAAGATTCTTCTATGGGCCCATGCTGCAGGTGGGTCGACTCCACACTGCAGTCATACGTTACATGAGTCATCAATGAGTAGTGGTTGCAGGTTAGGAGCTGCACTTCCACATGTACTACACTTTGGAGGTTGGCACGATTGGTTATTTTGCGAGCCCCCATTGAGCTTTTGAACTTTGCAGGTGCACTGCAGTCATAAGACTTGAGTCATGCGCTGAAAGGGGCCTTTTAACTCTGGCCAGGATTTCAATGCACTAGAAGCCTGCGTGCATGCAGAGGTTCCAAAGCCTTGAGACAACACTGTTGACTGCATATATTTTGAAGTTTGACTATATTTTGAGTTTTCATGTGCAATAACCCTGCTATCAAATGAATCTCAAATCTCCCGTAATTGTTATAACATTTATGTTGTGTTTTTGCGCAGGGTCGTGACGGCATTGGTGCCTGCCCCTGCTGTGGCACTGGTGTTGTATTCCGGCGAGATGCCCTGATAGCCATGGGGGGTCAGAGCTATGGCAGCATCACTGAAGACTACAACACAGCCATGAACATGCTTGGAGCAGGCTTTGCCACCATGTAAGCTGCTTACCACACCTAGACATTGTTTAACAGCCTTTGCCCAGTGCCTGTCTATTTCAGATGCAACAAATCAAGTTCCCTCCCTTGAAGGCGCTGCTTTGCAGAAATCGCTCATGTGATTGCTGTGGATGATCTTGTGTCTGATTGCTGTTGTGTTGCAGGTTTTTGAATGATCGTCTTGTGTTTGGCATGGCCCCTGATGATCTTCAAGCAGCTTTGACTCAGAGGCTGAGATGGGCGATGGGGGCACTGCAGGTGGGTCCACTTGCAGCATGACCCCGGATGCTGATGGCTGCCTGAGGCACCTTTCAGTTCACATGACACAGCATACATCAAACCTATTTGTCCATAGCCATAACCAATCCTGCATATTACGCATCGCTGCCTTGCTTCTTATGTTGTGAATTCATCTGCCGGGCTTCATTTTTGCGGTTTTGCTGCTGTTGCTGCCTCCCCCCTCCCCCCCCCCCCCAGATTCTGTCCCGCACAAACCCTCTGACAGTACCTGGTCTGACCACCATTCAGTCCCTGCTGTTCTTTGAGGCCCTGGCTCACCACTGGCTGGCCATTGCCACAGTGATGCTGGCACTGCTGCCAATACCATTCCTATTCACCGGCTACTCGCCAGTGGTGGCTCCAGCAATGTGGGAGTTCACACTGGTAAGCCCTGATACTCAGCAAAAGGTGCTGTCCTCCTGTATTGCAACACAAACGGGATTGTTCCAACGTCATCAGGACTGTAAGCAAGGACTGTATGGGTAAGCAGAGATGCCACCCAGTGTCAAGAGACAAGGGATATGACCTTGCTGCTCACTGCTGTCGCTGCTGTGCCCTTGAACCTCCTCCCTTCACCTGCACTTGCAGGCGTTTGGCACATTCTACCTCCTGAACCGCATCATGCTGTGGTGGGTTCACCGCCACGTTGAGGGTGGCAGTCAGGAGATGTGGCGCGGCAGTCAGATGTGGGTCTGGATCAGCCCCAACCACATCAAGGCAATCTGGAAGGTGCTCGTGGCAGAAAACTGGCTGCTCAAGAGAATCTTTGGGTTTGAGGTGCGGTTACATGACATTTTAATGTTATTAACATGTTAACATTATTAGCATGTTACTGGTTTGAACATGTTAATGTTATGAACACTACATCTTGATGTTATTGACATGTAGTGTTACTGACCTCTGTCAACCAACTTTATCACAGCCTCCACTTTGGGCATGCTGTCGTGCTTTATTCACCGAAGCACAAGATGTCATGCCAATGCTGTCATGCAGCAGCGCTGCTGAGCACAACATTTAGATTACTCTACAACATGTGCACAGCTGTCCTGGATAACTTTATAACTATCTTTATAACAATCTTTATAACAATCAGTCTCTGTGACTTGTGATGCAGATCACTTTTGCTGTGACAAACAAAGACAAGGCATGTGATCTCTGCTGCATGCCCGGCAAGTGGGATGCTCTGTACAACACTCTTGGTGTGACCTGGCCATACCTGATCTGGCTTGGCGGTTTCCTGGCTGGGATTGTGTACTTCACCGTCAAGGCGTGCATGGGGGCTTACGGCAGCTGGGAGTTGGTTGTGTACCTGATCAGCATCATGTGGGGGACTCTGGTACTGCTCAGCGTGTGGCCACCAATATCAACACTGCTGCCAAGGTGGGTATGCAGTACCTGCATAGGGTCCAGACACTGCAGCATTGCTGCTGAAGTTTCAACAACAGGCAGATTAGCCACGTTACATTGTTACGCATTTGTTGCGTGTGGGTCCATGGGTGACATGCATCTCGCTCTTGGGTTGGTCTGGCTCCTGCACTGTGAGTATCAGTCTACCATGCAGTATCATGCAGCTGTGTTGATGAGTAGCTTACCTGCTGCTGCTGCTGCTGCTGGTGGTGGTTTTCCCAGGGAGGAGACAGAGGAGGGTTGGAAGATCTGCTGGGACACAATCTTCCACCTGCCCAACCGTGAACAGCGGACAGCACACCGGGCAGCACTGCAGCACAAGTCCCTTGCCCCCGGTGAGGTCATCAGACAGCAGCAGGCAGCAGCAGGTGCAGCAGATGTCACAGCAGCAGTACCAAAGAAGTATGATGTAGTCCCAGGTTACTGGGATGAGGACTCAGTTCATGCCGGACCAAAGAACGCTGCTGCTGCTGCTGGCAGCAGCCTGGAGCGCAAGATGTCATGGAATCAAATCAGCACTGGCATACTACACCTGCTTGGACGCTACCCTAGTGGAGATCAGGCTGCTGCTGCTGCTGCTGCTGCCAGCTCACCTACAGGAGTTGAGCTCAGTACTCAGGCAGAGACTCATTCTCTGAGTCAGACTCAGCTGAGTGGCTCAAACCTGAGGCCTGAGGCTCCATCATTTGGCAGCAGCAGCAGCAGCAGGAGTGGCCCTGCTCGGCGGCGGCGGTCTGCTGCTGTATACAGTGGCGACAATGTGATACCAGAAACAGAGGCAGCATGGCCCACATCTGCAGCAGCAGCAGCAGCAGGGGGAGCAGCAGATGTGTCGCTACCTTTCACTGGTGTTGCAGTCATAGATCACTCTATACAGCGCAGACGCCCGGCTCACGATGCTCTTCGTCGCAGCCTTGAACGAGCACGACGCCGAGGGGCTGCAGAAGCTCTGGGAAGTAGCCAGTCTGCAACACTGTCTGGCTCTCTTCACCTTCCACAGATCGAGGAGAATCTGCACTCCAAAGCAGGTGGAGAGGGTGATGCTGCTGCTGCTGCTGCTGTGGTTTTGCCTATGGGCATGTTGTCATCATCATCATCACCAGCAGCAGCAGCAGCAGCAAAGGAGGGGAGATCGGAACTTGCATTGCACAGTGCCTTGTATTGCACCCACAATCCCGCAGCAGCAGCAGCAGCAGCAGGTTCCAAGGGCAGTGACTCCCTGCCAGCCTCAGACGCACCTCACTCATTTGAAGGGCTCCTGGGCAGGGCCAGCAGCATCATGCCCTGCAGAAGATCTTCTGTGGATATGTCCAACGCCCTTCGTCACACTTCCTCACCCCACAACAGCTTTGATATCCACACCACGGAGTTCCTTCCCTTCTCAGCTGCTGCTGAAGCAGCACGAGCAGTGGGTCCCGCTGCATTTGGTCGCATCTCACTGCCAGGCCGCACCCGGAATGTGATGGAGGCATCAAGCCTGTACACACATATGATCCTGCCTGAACCTGGATTATCAGTGGCTGGGGCCAGGGTGGGGGGCCATCAGCGTGTGCTGGCAGTTGGTGTTGATGGATCACTGCTGCCAGCAGCAGCAGCAACAACATTCCTGACACATACATTGTCAGGACTCAATCAGTTTCTGCAGCAGCAGCAGCAGCAGCAGCAGGGCAGAGAGGAGATGGCAGCTTTGGTGCAGATGACTCACCATGAGGGGGAGATTGAGAGCAGAAGCCGTTCTTCAAGCCTTAACGGCAGCAGCAGCGCCAGCAGCAGCAGCAGCGGCGGCGGCGGCATGAAGGAGTGCTGCACTGTTGGGAGCGGTTCTGAATGGCATATTATAGATGGTGACAGCAGCAGTAGTAGTGAAGACAGCAGCGGACAGTCTGATCAGGGATTAGCAGGCGGCAGCAGTGCTGCTGCTGCTGCTGCTGCTGCTGACGATGCAGAGGCGGTGATCTTAGAGGTCCAAGGTTTGGAATCAACCACATGCAGCAGCGGCAGCGGCAGCAGCATTATGAAGCCTGAAGTGCAGATGCAGCTGCAGCAGCTGGCAGCAGCAGTAACCAGCCTGTCATCAGATTCTAACCTTGCTGCAAGTGCTGTTGAGATTCTGCCGGTTTTCGGGCCACCACCAGCAGTAGCAGCAGCAGCAGCAGGATACACGGAAGGCCCTTTGACTTTGGCGGCAGCAGCAGCAGCAGCAGGAATTCTGAACAGCAGCGGCACTGCAGCAGCGGTGGGCAGCCCACCATCCGGTGGGACTTTGCTGCTGCCGTTCAGCCACAGTCTGAGGAAGAGCAGCAGCAGCTCCAAGCTGATCATGACACAGACGGGATTTGGACGCCCAGTGCTAGGGCACAGGCAAGGCAGCAGCGGTTTTACAGCTCAGGAACTTGCAAATATGACTGCCGCATGCTCCATCTTTGGTGCCACTGCTGCCACCGGCCTTGACAACAACTACACCCAGATGTTCAACACGCAGTGTGCGGTGATCCCCACGCTGCCTGAGAACATTTATGACCATACCATTGCTGCTGTGCCAAACTTCAAGGAGCGGTCGACACCTGGCTCCAGCTGGATGTTCTACATCGTAAACTTCTGTCTGCTGGGGATGCTGTTTGCGGCATCTTTTGTGGAGGTGTATGTGGGATGAACCTCATCGTTTGACCCTTGAGCCTCAGGCGAGGGTTCAGGGTCCAGGGCATAAGCTCTTGGTTGTGCATGTTTGCACAGACCTCTCAAGCTACACCAAAATAATTCATTATTCATGCAGGTGTATTTACAACTTAGAGGGGGCAAAGGGTTAAGGCTGCAGCGTGCTGGGTTTTTTTTTGTTTTTTCCAGGAACATGTGGAATGAAAGATGACCGGTTGTTTGTTGAATACACATCAGGTACCGCAGCATCTGGCTATAGCCGCAGGGAAGTGATTACTGTTTACTGTTCAAAAACTGTACGAACTTGCAGGCAGATTCTAATGCCCAAGAACTTGTCCCAGGAACAGCACTGACATCCTTGTGCTGGGCAGTCATGTGTGCAGAACCCATTGACAAAGAGTTCAAGGTAATACTCCATTGCAGGTGCCGATGCCTGACATACAACTGAGTGTTTCAACAAATTTGTGCTGCTTCAGCATCCTGACAGTCACCATGTACAGTCCCTGCATGCAGTCCCTGGTGCAGTGCACGCTGTGTGGGTGTGGGTTTGGACGTGTTGCACCTGACTTTTACTGTTGGCTTGAATCATTACCTCAGGTAACAGTGTTGGCTGACATCCGTGATGGGCAAGTTTCGGCCTCTTGTGAACCTGGGTCTTGTCCATTCAAGGGCCATACATATGTTACGTGTCAATACAGTGTTACCCTATCATGGCAATATTGCCATTAATCAAGGCGTCCGAAGGGACGCAGACTGGCCCATCTGGCCAACAAGGGCCCTTAAATAGTGCATCCTTGCAAAGTGTGGTGTATTCTAGGTGGCCTAGGTTGGTCTGTTCGGGCGTCGCATATATGTATGTTTAGTATAATTCTACTGCTAGTATAATTGTATCAGCCAGTGGGGTTCATCCGCTGTTGTCCATCCGCTTGTCTCATGCCTGTGAGGTCGGGTTTCAATATGAGCAACTGGCTGCTCTAGCACTTGCATTTGAAAATCTATGCATTAGTATTTTTATGTATGTGTTCCAGGAATCCCCAGTTCTTTTCTGTGCATTGACTTCACTGTCAGTAAAGCCAGCCTGGCTGAGCTTACAACATGCATGATGACACCGGTGCCTATCCTTTCATCCTCTTGTGCTTGAGAGTTGTTGACAGCACGTCTGCTGGTACCAGCTTGGTGAGTCAAGTGTTCTTTGCTGCAATACACAATGACTTGGCAAGACTCACAAAAACTGGGGATATCTCCCAGATCACTTGCAGGCTATCCTGATAATATGTGGCACAGTCTCTTTTACTACTGGTTTATCTCTGGTGTGCCAGCAAACGCAGCTGACCGGCTGCAATATCAGAGACTGCTATAATCATGATATTGTACACCAAATGCGTTATATGAAATGAAAAGCACACAGTGTGTTTGTTCCTGTTGGATTGTATGATTCTTTGAGACAGGGAATGCATTTCTACATCAGAACACTGGCAGTGATGAGCTCCATTGGCGACATGCAGCTGTCTATGTATGCATGCACCCACAGGGAAGAAATGAATGAAAGGGCTATTATATTCCGGCCGCAAGGCCATACCCATGCATGCACCCAAAGGCGTTGACTATACTGCATGCGTCACATACCCTGTAGACAACCAGGTTCACAGGAATCTTCTATAAGCAGTGCTTGTACTATGCATGTCCACTGTCACCTGCTGCTGAAGGCCAGGCCATTGACAAGTACTAGTATGACAGATATATGTGTGGGTACTTTGGCATGGTGGTGTGCGAGGGAATTGCAGCAGCCGGCCCTGAGGGTGTTGGGATGCTTCACGTCAGTAACACAGGTGTGTTTACAACCGTGTCACTTTCATACATGAAGACTCATTTTCACACTTGCTGTTTGACCGCACAGCTTAAATGATGCACTAGTAGTCATTTTCGATGGATTAACGAGCTTCCCGGCTGTGGCTGAAACTTGCATGACAGTTCAAGATGAGAAGAGCGTGTGTGTACACATGTGCCATTGCACCTCAACTTGTTGCATGGCTCAATCTCTTTTACATGTGCCGTTTTGTGACAGAGGGTTTATGGGGACCTACCCGACCAGCGGCTGTGGAATAGAATTATCCGGAAGCACACTGGTGAACCTGCAATAGCAGGTACTTGCAAAAATGGCATAACGCAGAATGCAGCACCAAACCAACATCACAAGGAGTAACCAGCGCCTGCAGTGCAGGCCGCTGCTGCTGCTGCTACTGGGCCTGGCAGCAGCAGCGGCATTCAGTGACCACCACAATCCTACCACAATCCATGCGATGCAGATATTGCAGATGGTTTTGCTGCGCACAATCGGTTGCAGGATGTGCTGTCAAAACCCTGAAAAAAAACTGCTGCTGCTTTTGTTGACCAACTGTTCAGTATTCTCACTGGCCAGTATACCATTGACTCGGTGTGTGCTGTTGTTGCTGATGAGGATAATAGCAGTATAGCAACAAGTGCATCCCAGCCAGCAAGAACAAGCACCTCTGGCAATAGTAGCAGTACCTGATCCAGCTGTTGCTGCCAGTGTGGGGTTACTGCTGCAGCCTGCTGGCAGCTGCTGCCAGGAGCGTAACACCGTGTCACAGAGGACCTATATATGTATATAAGTTATCCATTAGCCATAGCAATCCTGCCATCGGCCCCGCGCCCCATTTCAGAAGCGGACAAACAGAGGACCTATGAAAGAAAACTACCCTCGAGTCGTTCAGTTCAGCCGCTGAACAGGGGCCCTGCCGCAGGCTGCTGCTGTTGCTGCTTTGGAAGCTCGAAGGTCCGACCTGCAGAAGTGAGTAGCCAACCAGGAAATGCATGAGCTGGTATGGTTGGCAACGGTTGCTGCAGCTGGCAGTGCACTGCTGAGCTTTCATCGCAGCAGCTGCTGCTTCTGCAGCTGCACCAACGCCGCTGCTCTGCTGCTGCTGCTGGTTGCAGGCACTGCACCTGTTTTCACTACTACAGAAGGCCTAGCAGGACCACCTGTTGGTACTGCTAGTGCTGCTGCTGCTGGGGCAGGTGCTGGCGCTGACCTGGCAGGTTGCATCTGATGTTCTATATCTTTTATCTTCCACTTTACAGCATCTAGCCTAGCTCTGTACACATATGTGTCCTAGGTCTCATACTTCGAGTCAAACCAGCTTCTGAGCTAGCTGCGAGGTCAGTAACATTGTGCTTACATTGACGCGCCTGCGGGAGTAGCTAGGCAGATTAGGTCGGCACTGCCTGTGCAGTGACTGAACAAGTGAGCAGCAGCTCTGCTGCATTGCTCTGCATGAGCTGGAAAACAAGTCCTACATGGGAAGCGCGGGCGGAATGCAGTGCAAACTATGGCTATTGAGTACTCGGATCACAGCTAAGAACAAGCTTACTGTGGTGCCGCCATCTTGGTTTCTGCCTGACCAATGATGTAAATACCCTAAAAGTGCAGGCTAAATGTGTCCTCGGAAGTCCTGGTATCGCTCGATGGAGGCTCGAATGGGCGGTGAGCGGCTTGAGTGCTTCAAAAGCTAACGCCAGGCAACTCTGCTGTCGTAAAGCTGCTGATGAACACTTCCAAAGAGACTAGCAAACCAAAGGAATCCAAGAACAGGCGCAATGCTGCCTGCTCGAGAATTAAGCTGCGATTCGGCAATCTGGGACTCACGTGAAACCTGAGTGCCAGAGTGACATGGCAAAGCAAGATGCAAGGCAATAATCAGCCAAAGACACACAATAGCCATATATAGGCAAGCCTGGAATATACCAGGTGGCAATCTGCTGTTGCGCTGCTGCTGCAGTAGTGGTGTTATTAACTCGTGGCGTAACTGGCCACAGCAACTCGACCGATACACTAGTCAAATGGCAGAAAAGCTGTAAGCGCTACATATATCGACTGTCGACACAATATGCTGCGTCAGCACTGGATTGGCATGCGGTGCACTGACTGCAGCAGTTCCTGCGGCCTGGATACTGACCCCTTTTGCAGTAGGTGCTGCTTCATGGGGTGCAAGGGAAGCTGCAAGGAGCATTGATCTGCAGCAAGCAAAAAGAGCTTGCTCAGACTTGCCACAGCTCCAGCGTGCAAAGGTTTTGAGGGTTCGCTCAAAGTTGTAGGGTGGCTAGCAATACACTTCAAGTGTTGGTTCAACCGAGGCAGGTGGCCTGGCTACTCATGAGGCAATTTTTTGTCCAGAGGCCGATCATGGCACTGCATACAGTGTTGTATGTGAATTATGTGTTCAGAACACAAGTGAACTGTCACATGCATTCCATAGTATCATAATATTACTGTAGGCGGACCCCATAATTTTATTATCGATATACTATCATAGGGTCTTGAGAGCTGAGCAGCTCCTTCTGGTGGATCAGTTACAACAAGAACAAGTACTGGGTAACAGATGTTCGAATGGGTGGGACTCTAGACTAGACTCTACCTGCATAGTATGCAAGTGTGATGGCGCCAGGTCATCCGTGTACATCGGGAGCACCAGCCAGACACTTAGTAATTAGAATCTGGTTACATAACTCAATTATGTCAAGTTGTCTGTCGGACATTAAAGCAGCAACTGCGGTTGCCACTACTAGCCACGCGGGCAGATGCAGCTAGCAGTTCTGTTACAGCGCTGCCAGGATATTGCAGCAACCGTGCCACGCTGAGAGCGGCTAACTGAGCCAACTTTTAACAACTATTTAGCCGTTGCGTAGACGGTACTATATATAGGCTGCACATAGTATATGCAGATGTATGGGCTATATCTAGCCTATAGATAGTACCGTCATCATGGCGGTACTATTGTAACCCATTGGGCCACGGGGCACAGACAGGCCCAGGCAATGCTATGCTTGGGCACTGCCATCAAAGTTTGATGAACATTCAGATGGCATTCAATTTGAGTCAAAGACCCTGAGACGCACAGCACTCAGCAGGCCCTGCAGTGTAGCTGTTAGTAGTCACAAACTTGCCAAGTTTGCAAGTAATAACAGCTGGCCTCCCGGCAGTAGTTGGCAAATGCTGATTACTCTTGAACATGACTAAAGGAATAACTCGTCTTGTGTTGTCAGAGACTCGCTATGGCATCACACACTCAATTTGGGCGACTGCTGCTGCTGCTGCTACTTCAACTGCTGCTCCCAATAGCCCCAGACTCAGGCTGAGGCCCCATGATGACTCATTGAAGACTGATCCAACCTTTCACCATCAGATGGACAGCCAGTGTCAAAACCCGATCCTCCCTAACTTAGTAGCCAATTGGCTTTGCATATGAGGCTTCTCAGTACCATACCATACCATACAACCTGGCCCGAGAGGGGCGCCCCAGAGTAGTCGCTCATGGGGGGTATAAATCCACATCGTATTCCTCAACACAATCAAACCAATCACTCAGTATAACAAAAGTCTTGTGGTTGCTGTGTGGCACACAACATTGGAGTCCAGCCACTGCAGCCCAGGGCTCCCGCTCATTAACAGTCTACATTGGTGTCAATGTGAGCATAATGGCGGTCGAACCGCTCAGCATGGATTGTTGTTGTCCGCTTCTGTAATGGGGCGCGGGGCCGATGGCAGGATTGCTATGGCTAACGGGTACCTTTTATATATATTAACAGTCTACATTGCGCTTCAAAAGCCTGACAAGTTTCAACTCCTTCTGCAACTGGGTTCTTGGAGTGCCCTTGGAGTATTCAAGCAAGCGCTTGTAGTAATGCTTGGTCTTGCAGATGTCTATGCACACCTCATCATCAATGATCATCGCTGTTGCTGTGAAGCTGAAGTCCTCACTGTATTTGCCGTGTGTGTAGCGTTTCAACTTGCTTTGCTTATAGAAATCATAATCATACAAAGGATGCACGGTAAAGAGGCCCTCTGTAAAAGAAAAAGCCACCTCCTCTGCTTCTCCAATGTTTGGGAAACCCTTCATCTGGAATCTCTCCCTAGGACTGCGGAGGAACGCCTCAACCTGAATTGAAAGCAAGGCGCCGCCAGGAGGTTATCTGAAAAACATTTCCCCTCAGGGCAAGACTCTTCAGTGATGCCTATCACAGGCTGTCAGTATGTACATGTCGATTATGACAGTAACATGTCGCTCTCAAGATGTGATTCAATAGGCTATCCATTGTGCAATGGATAGCCTATCAAATCTAAGCTCTGCACAGAGCTTAGATAAGTTTTACCTCCTGTAATCAGGTGTTGTGCAATGCCCCAATAAACCTGCAATGGGCTCGCCTGCAACCCACTGCAACCCTTGTCTGTACTTATATTATATACCGTATGAATATAGTATCTACAATACGTACATTACACATATACAATGCAGGTACAATATCTACTACCTATACACAATTCATATAGCAATAATCAAATAAATAAAATTTCAAAAATACATGGTATACACAATAGTTGATGACTGACAGTCATAAGATGATGAGCTATGAGATAATCCTCATCAGGGATAGTTGTTTCAACCTCACCTCCGGATACAATGGCAGTCTAGCTTTTGGCATATCCCAGCTGGATGGCAGCTCAACCGCCTGCTCCAGGGTGTTGATCTGGCATGCTACCATCTTCTGCACACCAGGCCACGTCAGCATGGCTTGGATCTCTGTGCCCTGTAAAAGCAACTTCAGCAGGCCGTAATTGTCAGGGCGGTTCACAACAGCTGTTGCAAAGGCACTGTAGTATGCCGCCGTGTACTGCTCATTGGACAGCAGCAAAGCTGACAGCTGCAGCATGCTGTCATCTGTTTGGCCACTCAACAGGCCATAGTTGCTGAACAGCGCCTCTAACATGGCCCCTTTTAGACTATCAGATTCATGTTTCAGCTGTTGTGTAGAGCCAGCACCCTCCAAAGCTGGCAGCAGCTCCAGCGCTGTGCTGACTTGCCAGGGCCAATCCCTACGCAATGCGCCTGTGACTGCCTGCACTAGCCGCTCTCTCAGCACTGCATCACAACTTGACTCTTGGAGGATTTTTGGGCAGCTGCTTAGGTACTGCACAGGTCCCCCTTCTATCACCGATGTCACAACTGCAGACGAAAGCTGGCGATGCATTGCAGGCTGAGGCTCAGGACTCGCTTCCAGCAGCTTGTGCAAGTGCACGGTCAGCCGCTTTAGAACTGTCGTGCAGTGTGGTCCTGACAATGCATCTACCAGCTTCTGGACGACATGCTGCTGTACTACTGGCAGCTGCGGCACTGCCATTGCCAAGGACAGCAACTCTTTCACCCTGGTGGGGGGGAGCGCCGACAGGGCTGTCGCTGCTAGCTGTATCTGAAGCTCATGCTGACCTGATACACCTTTGATCAGTGTGATGCAGTTGCTAGGCTGTGTTGCAACACAATCACGCACCAACTTTTGCAAAGGCAGGTCTATGACTGCGCTGTCAAGCACCCCAGCTGCATCGGCCAGTGCTGATGCCAGTGCTGCTGTTGTAAGGCCTTGTGGTGTGGCCACTGCCACAGCTGCAAGCTTCTGGACGATCTCACCAGCACCTTCAATACCCATGTTTACTGCACGTGCTGCTTGTTGCAGTACTGCTGGAATATCATAGCTGTTGTATTGCACAATACCTCTCTACTGCTTGGAAACTACGGTGTCAATGTGAGCATAATGGCGGTCGAACCGCTCAGCATGGATTGTTGTTGTCCGCTTCTGAAATGGGGCGCGGGGCCGATGGCAGG
>JABEVS010000638.1:0-28593 GCA_018290735.1 Coelastrella sp. MACC-549 | reverse complement strand
CACCGGAGCATACGTCAAGAGGAAAAATATATTGCTAGGAGTCTCAGGGACCATCTACAAGAGCTCTATTGCCGACTTTGACGATTTAGGAGTACAAGGCCCAGCACTCTCCAAACTGATGAGAACACTGCACTACAATGCCATCAACTACTTGGGACAGATCTGGAAGCATCGCCAGGCGCTCTTCACACAACATGCACCTCAGCAATCCACCTCCATTCCAGCACATCAGGGATACATCCAAAACAGACCTCAACGCAAACTACAACTCCACAGAAAACACAACCGCCTTCGAACACTGGGCAAGTAAATCAGCCCACCCACACCCTCGGGTGAAGTGGGATGTAGGAGGCGTGCAAGCTGGTGGTGCTTCAGCCCACCTGCCACACACGCCCCCTTCAGGTATTACGCCAACACCATGAGGTGTTGTGCGTAGCCTCTCTCTCTCTCATAGTATGCTGGCCCCATGAAACAGCACCAGCAGTGAGCCCAATCACCAACTACAATTGTACCTCACACATTTCTTAAACGTTGGCCAAGCAGCAGTCAGCAACACCACAACCACAAAATCAGCTGCAGCGGCAGGGAATAGGCGCTGCCTGTACACCAGCTGGGATTCCGGTGTGGACACAACAGTGACCTGCAGCAGTGCTTTGGTGCCTTGCACTGCCAGCACTGCTGAAGCATCACAGACACTGAATGGGATGCACAAGCGCCGGAGATGTGGCAGGCTAGGCAGCAGCACAGCAACATCCTCACCCTTAACACCATCTATGGCAAGCACCAGCTCTGTCAGCTGAGTGAGTGAAGTGATCTGCTGAATGTCACCTGGCACCAGCATGATGCTGAACTTATTGGACTCAGGGGAGAAGGCCAGCTCCAGAGACCTCAGAGAACTGAGTTGGGCCACGTGCTCACCCAGCCTGAGATGCTCGGGCTCTGTACCCAATACCTCGGCCACACACCTGAGCGGAGTCAAGCCCTGTACAGTGGTGGCTTGAACCAGGAAGTCTTTGAATATATTGGCATCTTATGGCAGACTCCCCTAGCTCCCAGAATGGGCCGTCCGTGGTTCCGGGGCGCTGATGCAGCTCTAAACCATGCAGCATGAACAGCTGTATCCATGCTTTTTGCAGATGATTAAAGCCTGCTGCTTCACCATAGTTCATGCTCAGGTGCTGCAAGCTAGGCAGATGGCAAAGATGCAGCAGCGCCTCTTCCTTGGTCATGTAGGACCACTCTATCTTCAGCTCCTGGAGCGCTGAAATCGATGCCATATCCTCAAAAATGTCATTGACGTCGTATGCATCTGCTCTTACATCATTGATTCTAAGCTGCTTCAGCTGCACAGGGAAACAAGACACGCCTAGGATGCCAATAGCCAAGCGCTGCAGGTGGCTCATGTGCTCTAAACACATGCCATGACCATCTGAAGATCCATCACCAGGTGGCCCCGCAAGCAGGGTCAAGGCGGTCGGGCACGTCAGCTGCTGAACTGCTGACATATTGAGTTCACCGAGAGCCAGGGCCTTCAGGCCTGGCAAACTCCGCAGCACAGAGGTGACTGCTGCATCAACATCCTTAAACACCATCCCTGCAAACAAAAACCGTAGCAATCAATATACACAGCTTCATCAACGTCCTACTTACTGTACAATGCGATATTCATGGCCTTGCATGCTACACCATAACGCCTTGCGTGCTACACCATAACGCCTTGCATGCTTCATCATAACGCGTTTCCCCCTCTCCCAAAACACCATAACGATGCTGCCTTCTTCCTTCAAACTCGGGCACCAACAGTGAGGCATGCTCTTATCGCACTACCGGCCAGTATGCAAAAACGGCCAGTATGCAAAACGGTTTGTATGTATTCAACACAGGGCAGCTGGCAATGCTTATGTAGACGGGGCGCTCCGTGCTGGCAGGATTCGAAAACTGTGTTACTGACGACTGGCTGCGAGGGATGACGCGCACGATATAGATGCTGCAGAACATAGTAAGCTTACGTTATGCGTTACGATAGCACGATTGCTGGTCAGCGGCTCTTCAACAGCACTGAAGGTCACCTCAGGTGGTTCTCGGCAGCCAATTTACAAGAACCGCCTTCCCTGCATTGCGTTTGCTTGAGGCCAAGCAATCTATCAACATGAAGCTTGATGTCAACGTGCTTCGCTATCTATCAAAAGAAGAATTTCGGGTCCTGACAGCAGTGGAGATGGGACAGAAAAACGTGAGCACGGTCTCCTTGATACATCCAGGACGTTATCAGATCCTGCTAGGATAGCATCATCAACATTATTTGTTGTTATATGCAGCACGAGCTGGTCCCCATGCAGCTGATTGACAGCATCTCAGGTCTCAAGTGAGTGACTGCTGCAGCACTCAGCCCAACACCGCCTCTGCAGCACCTGCAATGCAGCTTTCTGTTCTCATATCAAGCTTGAAAGCCTCTAGATGTTCATTTATCCTGCAAAACCATGCTAAGTTCCGTAAGAGTGTGCTGTAGAGGCTTAGATGCAGCTTCGTCCTGCTACCTGGCTAGGCCCGGCTTCCTCAAAGCAGCAGCGGCGGCAGCAGCAGCAAAAGAGGAAGCAGCACCAGCAGCGTATGGGTATATATGTGCATCTTCTGCTCACTAAAGTGTTGCACACAGTGATGACATGCCAATCAATGAAAAGGGAGCATCATCTGACGACTTGTCACCTTTTTCTTGAAGCAGGCATGGTGGAGCATATCGCTGTTTGAAGACTCTTCTGCAGCACAAGCTGGTTCATCATGACGGCCATAAGTATGACGGATACAGGTGCGATGATACATAGTAGCTCTTAAATTAGCTAATGCCAGTGACTCGGAATCAGCAGCGGTGGTAGCCACGGCAGCAGCAGCAGCAGTAGCAGGAAAGGACAATGAGAGCAGCAGCAGCAGCGGCAGGAACAGCAAGGGTATGTTGTTGCATTGACGTGTGGGTAGTGCCTACGTGTGACCTTTCAGGAGGTGGCAGATGCAGTCAGGTGAACAGCAGCTGCCAGCAGCAGCAGCAGCAGCAGCAGCAGCAGCCACCAGCAGCAGCAGCCACCAGCAGCAACAGCAGCTGACACATTGTGTAGGGATGACATGGTGTCGGCGGGGGCAGCAGTAGCAGCAGCAGCAGATGTTGCAGCAGTGTCAGCAGCTGATGCTGCAGTCCCAGCTGGTTGCATGATATGCCTACTTGCACTCGAGCTTTGGTAGCAGCAGCAGCAGCAGCAGATGTTGCAGCAGCTGATGCTCACCACACAGGCTGGAGAAGCTGAGATTCTTGGAACTTTGGGGGTGATCCTGACCGCCAAGATTGTGTCAACCAGTACTGGGTACATAACCACAATGACCAGAATTCTCTTGTCCCTTGTGGCCATTTTTTATTGAAATGAAAAAAAATTATGTTGGAGGTCTGCAATGCAGAGCATCATGCAGGCTGCAGACAACATGGCAAGGGGAAGCACGTGCCTGAAATGTGTTGGGGAAAAGCAACACAAGTGTGCAAATTCATGTGTACATCTAAGGATGACAGAATATATGACAGATTTCAGAATGTCAAGGGGAGGATGCATGAGCCATCGCCATCATGTTGTATGTGTTGTACGGGCCGTACCCACAATGAGCTGGTAACCTGCTCCTGAAAGTTGACAGCTTGCTGCTGCTACTGCTGCCGCCGCTGCCGCTGGCGCTGCTGCTACTGTTGCCGACGCTGCTGCTGCTGCCGCCGCTGCTGCTGCTGCTGCTGCCGCCGCTGCTGCTGCTGCTGCTGCTGCTGCAGGTTGACGTATATGGGGTATGACTTTCTTGCCATCAGGGCCCTTGTGGCTCGGGGCCACATCAGCGGGGTGGGCCGGCAGATTGGGGTGGGCAAGGAATCAGATATCTTTGAGGTGGGATTCATGTCTTTGAGGTTTTTTTCTCAAATATCTTCGAGGTTAACTGTCAAATATCAACTCAGATGTCTTTGAGGTGAATTTTATACCATATGTTTGGCAAGCTGGAAGTTATATCTTCAAGCAATGAGCCTCACCTTGTTGGAGGGACTCATGCTGTTGAAAAGATTCTAAAATGCACTTTCAGACTGAGCGGTGGTGATGAAGAAGAATTCTATTCTATCATATCAATATATTCTATTACCTGTTGAATCTAAGTTCTTTTGGGGGGTATCTATTTCAACTCATGATTTAGATTTAAATACTTCTCCTGTTGATTGAGTTATTCCATAATTGAATTTGCTTCTGTCATGAGTGAAGGACGCCATCGTCACTCGTTGCATCTGCTTTCCTAGCGCTCCCTGCTCCTTGCTGCTGCTGCTGCTGCTGCTGGTGCTGCTGGTGCTGGTGCTGCTGCTGCTGCTGCTGCTGCTGCTGCTGTTGACACCGACTTATCGCACTTCAGGTGACAAATGACGAGGGTGAAGTGTTTGCCTTGAAGCTTCACCGCCTTGGTCGGACAAGTTTCAGAGATGTGAAAAGCAAGAGAGATTACCTTGGCACCCGCAGCAACTACAGCTGGCTTTACCTGTCAAGACTGGCTGCGCTCAAGGAGTATGCATTCATGAAGGTATGTGTTATGTAATTACATGTCCATGCATCATGCATGAACAGTAAGTTACTGCAGTATGCAATGTTGGGAAGGTATGTTGTACGAATAGGTGGTTATTGTGATTCATAAAGCACCCCTAGTGCCCCAATTGTCTAAATGCAGGATGGACTCAGCTGATGGACTCAGTTGCCTAGTGGTACTAGTATGTCCAACGGCTTATGTCACACATTGCTGCCACTGCTGCTGCTGCTGCTGCTGCTGCTGTTGCTGCTGCTGCTGTTGCTGCTGCTGCTGCTGCTGCCACTGCTGCTGCTGCTGCTGCTGCAGGCTCTAGGAGACCATGGGTTCCCTGTCCCTGTGGCCATAGACAACAACAGACATGCTGTGCTTATGGAACTGGTAGATGGACAGCCGCTAGTGCAGGTGCGGTGGATTGATTTATCAATGTCATCTATCAACTCAATATGATCAATATTATATCATAAATATAAGTTTAATGATTTTGATATCACCAACAGTAACTTCTGTCCAGAAAAACAGAGAGAGCTTTCCCAAGCTCTCAGTTGAGAATGCACTGCTGTTGCCTTCACTGCTGCTGCTGCTGCTGCTGCTGCTGCTGCTGTTGCTGCTGCTGCTGCTGCTGCTGCTGAGTTTGTGCAGATCCGTGAGTTGGGCAGACCATCCCGCGTGTACAAGCACTGTATGGACCTGATCTACCAGCTGGCCACTCGTGGCCTCATTCACTGTGATTTCAATGAGTTCAATCTTTTAATATCAGAAGATGAAGAGGTGACACTGATTGATTTCCCACAGATGGTTAGTGTGAGTCATCCAAATGCCCGGGAACTGTTTGAGAGAGATGTTGAGTGCATAATCAGGTAAACTGGTGTATTTTATATTAATATAACCTGGTCATTTCAGTCATATTATTAGTATTACTAGTAGTTTTGAATGATTGAATAGTAAATATTATCTAGTATTAGACAATGCATTAATGATAAAGTATTATGGATAAAGGATTCACATATTAGTAGGCCTTCAGGCGCAGGCCAACAGCACAAGAGTGAAGGCTGTATAGTGGCAATTATCAGTATCTATATCCCATGCCCTTTTGTTCTTCGAAAAATAGAAAAAATAATAGAATTTTTCCACAATATTAGTAGCTATATCTCATGCCCTTATGTCTTAAATATATAGAATCTATCTACTCATTCTATACACATGTAATCTGAAGAATACGTTAGAGAAGTTCTTATGTATGCATCTGAACTCACATATGGGGTTAGCAGTGCTTGAACCCTTTTCGCTCATGAATGATGTTTCCATGAGCCATTCATGATTTGCCACAGCATGTTGTGGCTACTTGTACTATCTCCATTGGTACCGTACTATTTCGGTTTATGCGGTGTGATCGCATCTGCTCTTTGTTGTAGATCTCTGAGACGAACTTGTCATTGTGTCCCCCATTATCACTTTCAGGTTCTTTAACAAAAAGATTGGCTACATGGCACAGTTAGATGAATCACTCGAGTCTCACCGGCCCTCCTTTGATGCAGCAGTAGCAGCAGCAGCAGCAGCAGGTGCCAGCGGTTTAGATGTGGAGCTGGCTGCATCAGGGTTTAGTAAACAGAATCAGCAAGATCTGGAATTGTTCATTCACAGCCATGAAGATGAAAATGAGGGTGAAGTTGAGCGTGAAGATGAAAGTGAAAGTGACAGTGAATATGAAGAGGACAGTGAAGATGAAGTTCACAGTGGGAATCACACTGAAGGTCACATTGAACTTTCACAGGAGACAAGTGACAAAGATGAGGAACATGAGGTTCACAACCACACCCCAACAGCAGCAGCAGCAGCAGCAGATGATGGAGTAAGTGATTTAACACTGCAGCTTGGCTCCCTCAGTGCTGCTGCTGCCGTTGGTGCCAATGGCAGCAGCAGCAGCAGCAGCAGCAGCAGGCATGTTAACCGGGCAGCAGCTAGTACCCATCAATGGCTTGAGCAGCATGCTGCAGAAGCAGCAGACACTGCAGCTGTTGCTGGTGCTGCTGCCAATGGTGCTGCTGCAGGGAGCAGCAGTGAACCAGAGCATGTTGGGGATGCTGATGACAAGTTGACAACAACAGCAGCAGCAGGAGGGCAGCAGCAGCAGCAGCAGCAGCAGCTGTTATATCAAGGCTGGGAGCAAGAATCTCTGGCCCCATCTCGAGCGCCTACTGATATCAGCTTTATGGTGCGTGGTTTGATGGTTGCGTGATTTGATGGCAACAGAATCATTTTTTAGAGGAAAACAATTTTTTGTCACTTGTTTGGTGTTTCTGTTGGAAAGGTTGGGAATGAGTGATATGCTGCATGTTGGTATTTTCCCAGTCTCACCAAATGTATACCTGTGAAAGAGATTGAGCTCGAGCAGCAGTCACAGATGAGCTGGCCAATGTTCTGACTCGTGATGGTTACATTTATCACAGCATCAACATGCGACATATAACACTATCGAATTGCAGATGTGCCATTTTTTAACTGCAGGCTCGTTTGCTCTGGAGTGCATCCTAATCTGATTCGTAGTGCACTGAGTCTACTGAAGGTTTGTTGTGTTGTCAAGGTCAAGCGGGCACTAATGAACATGCACCACCACTGCTGCTGCTGCTGCTGCTGCCATCAGAGCCGTGAAGTGCAGCAGCGCTTGGTTGCTCAGCGCCAGAAGGCCTCAGCCAAGTCCTCAACAGCACGGGCCACCAGGAACGTCAGCAAGGCCAAGGGCAAGAAGGCCAAGAAGACAGCAGCAGCTATGGCAGACTGGTAGCCTAGTGACAGGTTGCAGTGTGTTGTACAGAAGGATGGTGATAATTGATGGGACAAGCCGCCTGCGAAACAACGCGCGCGGGGCCGATGGCAGCAATTGCTGCAATGCTGCTGGGACATTTACGATGAAGCAAGTTGGCAGCACTTGACAGCCTTGGTTGCGTTTGTTGAGGGCTGCCTTGCACTGCAACTGGCTCACCAGTGACTTTGACTTTTGTCTATAAGAAATGTTCTTTGTCAGTGACGCCAGTTCACAATGTGCGGTACGCAAGACTTGTTGATTGAAGTCCCTCGTCATCAGCCTTGAATGCGCGCAGATTAGAGGATATTTCTCCACCAGCAGCGCTCTATATGTGTGTGTCTCCTACATGGAGGCCTTTCCTACGCTGAGCATCTCAGAAAAGGCTCTAATGGTGGGAAACCCGCACAGCACAGATGTGGACCTGTGAAGTTGCCATGTGCAGCATAAGATCACCAAACCACCCTGTGTATCACGTGCGCGATTGATACACCAATAGTATGCTGCTTAGTATGCTGCTTAAGCTGTTTCAAGCGCAAGTTGGTCGGTTGTCAGATTAACAGTCTGGTTGTCCGGAACCCGCCCCGCAGACCTGATATCATTTTTCTCCGGAGAATAATATGAGATGGGATGTAGACTAATCCAAGCGAGGCTGCACGATCATCGTCAATTGCATCGGGGCGCGAATATCCGTCACGCAGAATTGCTCCTGCGCCTGGTTCCTGCGTATTTGCACCGATCTTCCGTCTCATACTTGTGACAAAAGAGGCTTCTGGTGCTGGCTGATCAGCATCAGGTATGGACAGCTGGGGGCTGTCGTCAGCAATACGTCGTGGCCTTTCCACAAGCGCAGCCACAGAACTTAAGTACCCTTACGACAAGCCCTCCGAAGCAACTGTGAACAGGGGGGGTACAGCAAGCACCTCGACTCAATTGCCGAAACCAGCCAAGCAACATCGGTTTGAGCCCACTCATATTGAGGAGACGATCCACACGCTGATTACTCATCTTAGGCAGAACAGGCACATGAAGCAGATCTGGGAGGTGCGCAGGGCTCTCTGGCCTCCTTGCTAAGGGCTCGCCAGGCCATCAGCAGCTGAAAGGCAGCTGATGAATCACTGTGCGTGCGCTCGCACCTGCAGGTTGCCGTGAAGCGGAATGGCATGACAACGAGCTTAGCATTGTTAGGCAGTGTTCTGGTGAGCGGATGAGGTGCTGTGTACATCCCATGCAGTGGCTGGTTGCCTCAGCTGCTGAAACCCTCTTCTGCTGACCATGGCCAGCAGCAGTGCAGTTATGGGACACCTGTGCATTTGGCAGTAACTTCTTTCTTATGGGCAGGGCAACCTTCTTTCACATGAAAGCTTGATATCGCAGGAGTGTTCAACACAGCGCACTGCTTCGTACAAATCCATTATTCTATCATAAGCAGCAGCTGCTGCCGCACTGCCAGCTATTCCTTCAGAGCTACTAAACTCCAACAGTGATCACTGGTGCCAGCGTTCACGGCGCCATGCTGCTAAGTTACAGCAGCTCTAAGTCATCACCAAACCACGATGCTTGTGCTGTTCACAGGTTGCTGATACTCTGCTGTACCCGGGAAGTAAACAGAAGAGATCTCAACATGTGAGCACACTGAGAGGCTCTCTACCAATTCCTAACAGCATTTCAGTGCACGGATCAGCATGACA
The DNA here is from genome assembly GCA_018290735.1 of Coelastrella sp. MACC-549. Lineage (NCBI taxonomy): Eukaryota > Viridiplantae > Chlorophyta > Chlorophyceae > Sphaeropleales > Scenedesmaceae > Coelastrella > Coelastrella sp. MACC-549. Next base: position 19,515 of record JABEVS010000638.1, on the reverse strand, counting down.
GCGCCAGTTCAGCACTCTGTTGCCATATCAGCAGAGCAGCAACATCAGCATCATGAATTCCTGCCGCCAGATCAGCATCACCGCGAACAGCGACAGTAAATGCATGCTGAGTCAGCTGCAGTTGCAGTAATCATTGGGTCTATCCCGGTGTCGAATGCCACTGTAAAGCAGCAGCGGCCAGTTGAGATCAAACTGCCTGGAATGCAGCCAAGTGCGCTTTTGTCTCCTGGCAGCCGGCTTGGGCTCAATCAGTTGCCCTGCTTTGATTAAATGATCCAGCCGCTCTGTCTTTCTCCGTCAAGCAAGCACAGTAAAGCTCGCTGTTAAACCCTGACTTATCACTGAACCATAGGGATGTACAGCCTCAGTAACACAGCATGCTATTGGCTGCCCTGCCACTGTCAATCATTGCTGCAGGCCGTCCTGCAAACCAACCTTGCACCACCCGGCACCTCAGGGCCAGCAGCAGCGGCTGGCAACAGTGGAAACAGCAGCAGCAACAACAGCAGCAGAAGCAGCAGCAATAGCAGAAGCAGCAGCAGTTCCAGCAGCAGCGCTGTACAGCACAGGAAAGGTGTCCCAGCTGCTGCACCTGCACATGCTTGAGCAGTAGGGTAATATTGATGTTGACGTTGAAGTGTGGATTCTTCTATGAGAACGTGCAGTCATTTGCCACACTGGCAGCAGCTTCCTGGTGACACAATGGACGTGTTCTTGCTTCCGACAGCTTACAGTCGCTTGATGGCTGAGCACGCTGACAAAAATAATCTTGGCATGTGTATGTGTGCAGTCTATGCAAAGTGCTCTGTCAAAAGTAGTTATTAGTTGCTGGACTGGTTCAGGGTTCAGGGTGTCAACATGTGGTTTTTCAAGGCTGGTATGGTGTCCATACACATGTCACTATGTGCATTAGCCAAAGTTCATCTGCCAGCTCATCCAGTATTTCATGGGTCTATCATCTTTACACGTCTCAGTGTGCATTGGCCACAGGTCAAGTGTGCAGCCGTCAATGGACTGCGGAAAGCCGGTGATAGGCTTCTGCTCACTGTCATATGGCAGGGCAGTGGTGATCAATTGATGATGCTTGAAACGGTTGATTTAGTCATGCATCTGACAGACTTCAGCTGCAGTGCCCTGAGTGTTCCAGTAGTGCTTCCTGCATAGTCAAAGATGGTCTGGTAGGTCTGTCAAAGATGGTCTGGTAGGTCTGAAAGCGTTGGGTCAACTCTTTGACCCGGCTGGTGAGATTGAGGGCAGCAATCAGGTTGTGGGCCTCTCTGGGATCTCATGCTCATCTTGGTGTCATGTGTCCTTGGAGTGCGCTTGTTATGCCGTTTTGGGGCAGGGGGGAATTGCGTTATGGTGCAGCATGCAAGGCATTATGGTCTAGCATGCAAGGCGTCATGCTGTGGCATGCAAGGCGATGAACACCCATTGTGAGTAGGACGTTGATGAAGCTGTGTACATTGATTGCTACGTTTTTTGTATGCAGCCCTGACTGGTGTTGTGTTTTATTTCAATTTATTTTGTGAATTGTATTTCTGTGCATGAAATTCAGAGAAGTGTACAGGGCTCATGATGAACTTGTGACAGTTACCTCGTTGAGTGTTCAGATAAGTGTGTTGCAGAATGTCATCATGCAGTCATGCATTAGCCAGAGGTGCATTTTTCCCCAGAACCCAGATGATCGCACCATTATTAGGATTGCGAGTCAAGTGCCACCCAGTGAGCTGTTGCGCCTTTGCCACAGCCTGGCAGTGTCACACAGTGTTACAGCCTTGGCAAGGCCTAGCGTGCTGTACCGTACAGCATATATGCATGGCATGCATGCATATATGCTGCGCAGTGCATGCTGAGTGACATGACACCGCCAGGCCGCCTGGCACACTGGCAGGTTCGGTAGCTGACCGATTCACTAGCAGCTAGCTGCTGAGGCAGCTGCTGCCCGGCATGTCAAGTTGTCATTCAGTTAATGCGGCCGTGGACACACTGCCGGCATCCTTCCTTCCTTAGAGGTACTACCTGTATAGTATACAGCCACCCATGGCATGGCCACTTCTTCCATGTGGTAGAAAAATTAGTCCTGTCGTACAAAAATCATGACTCATGCAGAAGGTCAACCGGCCAGTACCTTCCCGGACCGTCCTAGAAGTTCCTTTGCAACTGCACAGTATATGCTGAGAGTGCGACGTTGACGTTATTGGGAGAATCCTCATAGGATCCTCAGACGTCTAAGAGTCAGACACCCGTAACATAAAGGTCACCATAAACATGAAGGTCACCCATAAACATGAAGGTCACACCACACAGACCCCGAACTTTGCAATCATAAAGCGATTGATGGTTGTTAGACACGACAAAGCCCCGAGTAAACTTGTTTTCTCACGAAGCTTGTTCTTAGTCGTACCAGACTCTCAGTACATTGATCCTGAGCTCGTTGAGGTTGCTCCATCTCTGCGACATCTGCACTCACCATAAGCATAGTTAACGGTTGTGGCTGGCCAAGGAACAATGACAGGAACGGCTGCAGTTGAGAGTGTGACAGTTGACCTGAACTTCGTGGCGGGCACCACCAACGATGAGCCCCTGTACACGTGAGCTCAACATCATCTGATCGTTCGTTGTCAGCAGTTGACACCTGCATGCTTATTGTACCAGCGACTGCTGCTGCTTTTTCATCTGCAGGCTGACGCCAAAGCTGCACCAGTACCTGCCTGAGGGCACACCCACCAGTAATGCAGTGCCAGAGACAAAGTAAGCATGCTGTTGGATCGAACCTAGCTACTATAGTGAATGCTGCATATCTGGTCTGAGTCAACCATTATATGTAGGAGCGACTGGGCTGCACAGCTTCGATTGGCAATTCACAGTGTGCCATGCATCTATAGAGCTCACTCCTCGAGGTTTTGTGTGAGTCAACCGTTGCAGTCACTGACTGCAGCGCCTGCAGGTGGCATGTTTGTAGTTGGTTGTGCAGCACGCTTCAAATATCTCATGTAGCATTGCCAAAGCGGCTTTCTGCACTGAGCACCATGACGGGGCCAACTGTTGGCCATCAGCAGTCATGCCCTTTGTTGTGCCTGTACCAGTGGTAGAAATTCAGCCATGATCCAGTGTGTACACACTGTGGCCCTGTGCTGAACGGCTCATCCTAGTAGTGAGCTGACACTAGTAATAAGCTCAGAACGCTGAGTATATTGCGGCCATAGCAGCCTGCTATGCTGTGGCGCGGCTACGGCTGGTAGCTGTTATCTCAACAATTCCATTCAGAATGGATTGGCGCTAGTACTGAGTCATTTGGCTTTCTGGTACCACACCCGCCCTTGCAGGAGCGTCCGAGTCCAGTCTCTGCTATCTGAGGCTCACAAGTTTTCTCTAGAGGATAATGGGTTCCAGCTGGGCAGCTTGAGCAGTGCAGTGAAGGATTGGTCAGATGGAGAAGAGGTGAGGCTTGCTGCTGTGACATCTCATACACAGCCATTCAAATGAGAATGAGACAACAGCAAGGGGTTGATCTCGGGCTGCGCTGCCAGGCAGAAGTCATGACAGAAATCTGTCAGCCAAACCTCTTGCAGCTGCTGCTACTGCAGCCAGCTGGCCAGCAACTGCAGGCAGCTTGTCCAATACTGGGAATCAAAGATAAGCCATGCAGCACAGAGGGCCGCTGCTTTCCGTGCTGCTGCCCTGGCAGCATCTGCAGCTACTGCTGCCGCTGCTGCTGGATGCACGTTGGGGTTTAGCTGCTGTTGGACTGGCAGTCAGCAACCATGATGCACTATCAACTGAGTGAGCCACTGCAAGTGACAGAGTGCATCTGGTGCATCATAGACTCTTTTGAGTTACCCCAAGGTGGCATCGCACATGTGCGATTACTCCTTGTACAAGGAGTAATTCTGTGATTTGCTGTGCGGGGAATGCTTAATTTGTGGAGTCCGGTGCACTTCTGTCTGCAGGTGCGCCAGGTGTACTACCCTGAGGTGGCAGAGCTGATGAAAAAGGTCACTGGTGGCAGCCGAGTATACGTCTTTGACCATGTGACACGAGGACTCATGCAAAAGGATAATGATTCAGCTTTGTAAGTGCTTGCTGCTGTGAGAGGATGTCTCTGTTGTGCTTTTTCAAAGGCATCGTATACCATCATTAGCACTGTACACATGCGTATGATATGTGCCATGTGGGCCTGCTGGAGCACCAGCGCCTGTCACAGGTAGTAGCGGCACATTTTCCTTCACCATACGATTTTGTTCATTGTCCATCTTTGCAAGGCTGGGCCGACAATCACAACTGTGGCACTGTTGTGCTGATCAAGTTGTATTGTCTGGCGCTTGATGAAGCTTTAAATTAAAGACTAACCACTTGCAATCAACGATCTGGGGTATGGCACCTAACAGTCTGAGGTGTGGCACCATCTTGCTGCTGCTGCTGCTGCCGCCGCCACACTGTGGCAGGTCTGTAGAGCGTGCTCCTGGACCTGTCCTGCGGGCTCATGTTGACTTCACTGAGCGGAGCGGGCCACAGCGAGTCAAGCGCTTCTTAGGCGAGGATGCTGAGAGGCTCCTCAAGGGGCGATATGCAATCATCCAGGTGGGTCAAAATGTTTGTGAAGAATGTTTGGAAATGAGTCACAATTGCCCCTTGAGCCGGCCTTCCCTGAAGCAATAACATGATCACGTATTTGTGCACGGATCCGTGAAACTGGATTCAGGTAATTGTCAGTGCTTGCAGGAGGTTCATGGTATTGCAGTTGCTGGTACTATGTGTTCTACAAGAGTAGTTTTGCAGCCTGAGTCATGATTTGAGATTCCAAGTTTGATAGGGGAGGAGATTAAGTGACACCATGAAGATATTGAGGTTTGGGTAGCTACAGCTGAGGCATGATGGCCGAAGAAATCACAAAAAACATGTTGTACAGATCAAATAATTGATATAAAAATAATAAAATAAGTAAATTAAATGTGCTGCAACCATTGCTGACTACTGCAGGTTTGGAAGCCATTGCGGGATGCCGTATTAGACACCGCACTGGCAATGGCAGATGCCAGCACAGTGGCCCCAGATGACCTAGCCCCCAGCTACTTCGTTTACCCAAACAGAGTTGGAGAGGTCTATGCAGTCAAATACAACCCAAACCAGAGGTAAGCACCCTGCTTATAAGCGTTTTGGGAGCAGACCCTGATGCAGCCTGCTTTGTGGTACAATTGTAAAGATGTCGAAGCAACTTATCACAGCGATCACTGATCGGTGAAGTGATGACCAGTTCTGGGAGGACACAATGGATAAGTAGAGGTGTACAGGATTATCAATGTACTTACTATACCATGCCATACAACATGGCCCCAGAGGGGCACCCCGAAGGAGCCAACTTACAGTGCCACTTGGCCCGGGGTATGCAAACATGCACTGGCTAGCTGTTGTTGTCGGTGCATGGCAGAGACCTCATTATGTCTCCCTGCACACTGTCCAAGCAGTATATCAAGTCATCAAATGATGCTACTCTTCCAAGATACCTGATGTTACACAGTACTGTTGCATACAGTATACTCACTTTCACTGTGTTCCCATGTTGCTGTTACAGGTGGTACTACTACCCTGATTTCAAGTCCGACCAAGTGTATCTGTTCAAGTGCTTTGACTCCAAGAAAGATGGCACACGATTCACGCCCCACTCAGCATTTGTCAACCCTCTTGCACCTAGGGATGCACCACAACGTCAGAGCATTGAGGTCAGGGCTCTGGTGTTCTGGGATGATCAGAGTAAGGAGTGATGTGGCACTGAATTGTAGTAGTAGTAGTAGTAGAATTGTAGGACTGTTATTGCTGGTCAGTATCGTGTTTCAATTAGTTGGCATGTTACATACGATTGGCATTTGTAGTACCAGGTTCAACCAATATGAGATTACATACTCAGTGCCACTGCCCAGTGGGCAGGCTGGTTGTTGTTTTCTGTGGATATCATCATGGTCAGTGCTTGTCCTGCTGCTGATTTAGCACTCGATGTCTGTCAGCAGCATTCACTAAAATCAGATGTTACACTGTAACAATGTAATGACAGTCATTGACATGCTCGTCATTGTCTTTCTAGTATCCTGAGGATTTAATGTTGTTTCACTGCAGAAAGCACAATGTGGGGGCTTGTAAGTTGCAGACTTATTGACAGCATTGTTGGCTGGTCAAGGTGGCTACGTAGTAGTATACTACTACTACTACTACTACTACCACTACTACTACCACCACTACCACTACCACTACCACTACCACTACCACTACCACTACCACAGCTTCTCATGCAATACATACACAGCATATTGGCAACGAACAACACCATTAAAATATATATATACACAGTGACATGGTCCGTTCAATGCACAAATATTTACTACTTACTCATGAGGGGACTTTTGATTATGCTGGTTCCAGCATGTGTGCTGACTGACCATAAGCACTGACCAGCTGCAGCATGCTGTACATATGTGCAGCAGCAGGAGACCTGATCATGATGAATTCAACAAGGCCAGTCCAACAGGACGCCGTATAGTAACATGTTGGTTCCCCAGGCCACAGTGCGGCTTTGCAGAAATAAGGGCACAGCGAGTAAGAAAAGCGTACGTGGGCGTCATCGGTGCTCTTCGAGGATTCTCAGATGTCTAAGGCCCAGAGTCAGCACAGATACCCATAACAACCCATAAACATGAAGGTCACCACACTTCTATCAGACACTTTGCAAGTATAAAGCCAATGTATGATGCTAGGCGTAGCAAAAGGCTCAGCAGCAAAGCTGTTAACTCACAAAGCTCGTTCAATCGTTCCAGAAAGGAACGCGTAGGAATCCAGAGATCTCAACTTATCGAGATCTTTGGAATTGACTCTCTATATATATTAACATATACATCCAAAATCAGCATAAGCACAGCTGACTAGACCAAAAACAATGACAGGAACGGCTGCAGTTGAGAGTGTGACAGTTGACCTGAACTTCGTGGCGGGCACCACCAACAATGAGCCCCTGTACACGTAAGCTCTGCATCATCTAGTCATTCTTTTCTGCAGTTGATACCTGCACGCGGCGAGAGTCGGCAGAGGCGCAATGGTGCAAGGTCCGCAATGTGCTACCAGAACTGTACAGTCTGATTACTACCAGCAACTGCTGCTGTGGTGACATTTGCAGACTGACTCCACGGCTGCACCAATACCTGCCTGAGGGCACACCCACCAGTAATGCAGTGTCAGAGGCAAAGTAAGCATGCTGTTGGAGCTGTGCAGCCTAGTCCTACATTCAATGGCTGACTCAGACCAGATATATACGCAGCATCATGCGGTGCCATGAATCTTTAGAGCTCAAGTTGAGCCCTCGAGGTTTTGTGTGATCGAATCGTTTCAGTCAGTGACTGCAGCACTTGCAGGTGGCATGTACGCAATTGGGTGTGCAGCACATGTGTGTGGTGTGCACTACAAAATCTCAAGTAGCCACTGGTCGTTGCTGCTAGCTCAGTGAGCACTGCCAAAGCGGCTTCCTGTAACAGCACGGGACCAACCTCCAGCAGTCATGCCCTTTGTTGTGCCTGTACTAATATAAGTAACTTAGCGGTGATCCAATATGTACACACTGTACTGAATGGCTCATCCTACTAGAATGCACTGAGTATACTAGGACGTAGTGAGCTCAGGCCACTAATGAGCTCACACCCCTGAAGGAGTTGCGGCCATAGCAGTCATGGCTGCAGATGGTAGTTGCTGGCTCTACATCTCGCAACCCACTAGTATTGACTCATTTGCTCTCTGGTACCACACCCGCCCGTGCAGGAGCGTTCAGGTCCAGTCTCTGCTATCTGAGGCTCACAAGTTTTCTCTAGAGGAGAATGGGTTCCAGCTGGGCAGCTTGAGCAGTGCAGTGAAGGATTGGTCAGATGGAGAAGAGGTGAGGCTTGCTGCTGTGACATTTCATCCAACCACCCTTTTAAGGCTGAAACAAAAGCCAGAGTATGTACTGCATCATCAAATTCTGTTGGGATATATAGGGTCACCCAAGATGACCCCCCATCACATAAGAAGTATTCCGAATCAATTCTGGGGCCACTGGCCAGATGGCCAATCTCAGATGATCTGAGATTGACTGTGAGGAGCCTCCGGATGACTCATCAGAGTCGGACTGTTCAGAGTCCGGTGCACTTCTGTCTGCAGGTGCGCCAGGTGTACTACCCTGAGGTGGCAGAGCTGATGAAAAAGGTCACTGGTGGCAGCCGAGTATACGTCTTTGACCATGTGACACGAGGACTCATGCAAAAGGATAACGATTCAGCTTTGTAAGTGCTTGCTGCTGTGAGAGGATGTCTCTGTTAAGCTTTTTCAAAGGCATCGTATACTATCAGTGGTCACCACCGGGTAATATACACATATGTGTCGTATATGCCCTGCTTGGGCACAACTTGTGGTGGCGCCTGTGCTACACATTTTTCTTAACCGTATAGTATTCATCATTGCCCGCCCTCAAAGGGCTAGGTCATTACTCACGACTGTGGTGCTCTTGTGCTGATCAAGTCATATTGCCTGGTGCTTGCACATGAGCAACATGCCATGATAGCTGGGCTATGAAACTGAGACCAACTAATGATCTGAGGTTTGACAACAAGACCAGCTAAACAAGTTGAGGTGCAATGATGAAACGATTCTGCTGCTGCTGTTGCTGTCACACAGCTCAGTACAGCGTGCTCCTGGACCTGTCCTGCGGGCTCATGTTGACTTCACTGAGCGGAGCGGGCCACAGCGAGTCAAGCGCTTCTTAGGCGAGGATGCTGAGAGGCTCCTCAAGGGGCGATATGCAATCATTCAGGTGGGTCAAAATGTTTGTGAAGAATGTTTGGAAATGAGTCACAATTGCCCCTTGAGCCGGCCTTTTCTGGAGCAGCAACACTTCAGCAACACATCACAGATTATGGTGACTTGTCAAGTGCTCACAGGAGGTTCCTGGGATTATAAGTGCTGGTACAACGTAACTACGTGTTCTATCAGAGTAGCTTTGCGGCTCAGAAAGTTGTTCGTCTGGGAGCGGTACTGCTATCTGCAACCAAGTGACACCACACTATGCTGTAAAGGTTTGTGTACTGAGCTACAGCTGCAACATGATGGCAAAATCATTGTGCTGCAACCATTGCTGACCACTGCAGGTTTGGAAGCCATTGCAAGATACTGTATTAGACACCGCACTGGCAATGGCAGACGCCAGCACAGTGGCCCCAGATGATCTGACCCCCAGCTACCTGGTTTACCCGGACAGGGTCGGAGAGGTCTATGGGATCAAGTACAACCCAAACCAGAGGTGAATACCCTGCTAAGCGCTCTGGAAGCGGACACCAGTGCAGCCTGTACTGTAACACAGTCAAAAACATGGTGCAGCAGCTGTGGCATGTTTTCCAATGAATTTGAGATCAGGCAGTAGTGTGTAAGCATCTGCGGCATATTGGAATGTATCATAACTGCTTGTTTACTAAATTTTACTGTGTTCCCATGTTGCTGTTACAGGTGGTACTACTACCCTGATATCAAGTCGCACCAAGTGTATCTGTTCAAATGCTTTGACTCCAAGAAAGATGGCACACAATTCACGCCCCACTCAGCATTTGTCAACCCTCGTGCACCTAAGGATGCACCACAGCGTCAGAGCATTGAAGTCAGGGCTCTGGTGTTCTGGGATGATCAGAGTGAAGAGTGATGTGGTGATGAGCCCAGCAAGCAGCAATGGTTAGCATGCATGTATGCATATGATCAAATGTACTACCACTGGTTATTTTGCAGCATATTGGCAAGTTGCAACATGCCACTCATGAGTGAGCGACTCACTGAGTATGATATTCAGTATGACGTCATATGTCGACATGATATCATGACATTACTAGCAATCGTGTGTGTGCTATGATGTGTTGTGTCTTGTCACCAGGAAGCGCTGGTTCCCGGCTACTGTTCCGAACATGTACACAACATTGTGACTCAGTCACACAATACAGGGTCGTGGGGGTCAGATTGCAATTGGCGAGTGGGTCAGATTGGCGAATCCACCGTTCTCAATATAGAGCGCATGACAGCATGTATAAGTTTGTAGATGCAATATTTGTATCGTTTATATTATACCTGCTGCGTTTTAGCGTAGCAGGAGCTGTCAGTAGTTGGGGGGATGCTTGGGCTAACGCAACAACGGTGATCTATCTGCAATGGTTGCACCCCAAGAGCTGAGCGCCGTTGTCACAAACACTAAGTACGTGTTGATCATTGTTTGCGAGGCCTTGCTGCATACCCGTTGGCCTGAAGTTCCAGCCAGCGGAATACCTGCAGCCTGCAGTACAGCTGCCCTTGCAGGCCAGGTCTGGCCACACACTGCAAACATTCAGCTGGCCGTTCAAACACGCTAGATGCTATATATAAACATTGATCTACACATTTCATTGCTTTTGCGCGCCCTGGCTAGCCACTACAAGGATTCGCCAAATTGACCCACAGTGTTATTCTACCATGGACCAGCAACTGTCATGGGAGACCTGTATGGACAGCACGGCTCCCACAGCTGCGATGCATACTTACTAACATAATGTTTACATACAATCGTGGCGTGCTAGCTCCTACGTAGCCCTTACACAGGTCGCGCACTGCAGATGGTCGCCAATATGACCCCCACGACCCTGTACGGGCGCTAGTGTCATGAGATAGCAGACCAACATGATGATGCACCCATTGATACCAAGATAATACTCGGTGTGATGTAAAAGAAGCATCTTCGCTTCAATTGCAGCAGCTCTAGCGTGCTAGCTGACACCTGCCTTGGGGCATTTGGGATCCCGGAAGGGTATGTCCCGCATAGCAAATGCAACGACAATAGCAACAACTACAAACAAATATCGACAACAAAATTGATGTATCTGAAAGCATAGAGGAGCCGTCATCACGAGATGGCGCAAAACGTGAAATTCTGTTGAATCAGTCAGCGGCTCTACGCATGACGAGTCTAGCGCTGGGTACGAGCGCTGATACTCATGACCAGATGCTGACTCCGTATAGGTCACCAAGCTTATGTTATATTGCTCAGTAGGCAGCTTTAATACATAACTTTGCAAACATGCTGCGACAGCGGGTGTGATCCTCATTTATTGACCCAGGAATGCAGGCACCCGAATGACTCAAAAATGTAAATATATAGTCAGTGTACACATACTTCTGGGTGTCCTCGGTCTCGCGGCAAGCGCAGCTGGCAGGAGTAGATGCGATGATGCTCTTCATCCGATCGTTATCTTGCCAGGTGATCAAACAGGTCATGAACTACATATACAGTCAGCACTACTGTAGCTCCTGCTGCTGAGGGTTTCTAACAGATACAGCGGTGATTGGGATCGATGGGACTTGCAGTCACTGCAGTGCAATGAAGCTTTAGCGGCCTTACTTCAAGTAATGCACTTCGATGACAGATAGCCCTTTCATGACCAGCTACGTATCAAAGCAGCGATCAGGAATGGCCAGCAAACGCCTGATCAGCTGCTGACATGCGATGGGTTGATCCTGCAAATTTGCTTTAAAGCATGCACATGGGCCACGTGACCATTCTGCAGCCAACTGCCAGTTCCTAAAGCACCTGCTGCCGTAGCTGTCACATAAACATGCCATGGTACTGCGCAAAGTATCAGCATTATCATATGTATGGATTGTCAGCATGAGAATGACTAGCATGCATCATATGATGTTGGTTGCAGTTGCCAACTGCATCCAGTGGATGGATGTGCCGCCATGATGGCGGCACTGCAGTGCAGTGACTGAGTGATCAGTAGCCATGGGTATTTGAAGCAAAGGTGCCACCTTTTTCGCCTACAGCCAAGACCATCAGGCTAGGCCGCTTGCAGTAGTCTTGAATGTCAAACCGCAGGCTGCGCAGTGTAGTATTGTTTTGTACGGATGCACACCACGTCTAGTGTATCATGCTGTTGTGGCAAACAGCAGATGAGCGTCTGATGCTTGCAGTGGCAGACTACTCCAGGTTGTGCAGACTGCAGCATGCATGCATTGCCGGCCTGAGCAAATGCTGTGCCTGCAGCTGCTACAAACCTCAGAGGTTGCCATGCAGGATGATCCTGCATTTGACTGTTGGTGACTCTGCTGGTGTTTCCTTGCTGCGATTCTGCTGCAGGCATCATGGGCTCAGACCTGGATGTGAGATTGCTTGGAGCGCTGCGGGGCCCCTGCTCGCTGCGCAGCTCACTCCTCAGTCTCTGGCCACCTCTAAACCCCGATATTATCAAAAGCCCTGATTGCTTCAGATATTTACTTCAACCCGTGCCTTGCCAGCCCAGCAGCACCGGTCAAACATCACTTTGTAACAACCCAGGTGTGATGGTGTGGGTAAACTCTGGCGGCAGGGATGGAACAGGCACCTTTGCGTTCAAACAAGGTGGATATGACAGATTAACGGACTTCCTGGCCAAGGAGTTTGGCTATCAGCTTGGTTGGGATCTATTTGCAGCTCCATATGACTGGAGACTGGACTTACAGGCTCTCGACAGTTCAGGTCAATTTGATGCTATTGTACATCGGATCAGGGATGTGGTTCAGAGGAATTGTAATAAAAAAGCAATCATCATTGGACATAGCATGGGAACCCTGGTGGCCCTGGGCATCCTGCAGCACCCCAGGTATCAACAGTGGAGGTAAGCAACAACTATCATCACTTTGGTTGTTGATATCATTGTTAATATTATATTCAAGCCACTGCAGCAGCAGCAGCTACAGCAGAAGTACAATTAAGCAGCAAAAAAGAGGGAGAAGCAGCAGCAGCCGCTGCTGTGGCGTGACAGTGCATCACCCAACCTGCTGCTGTCTATGGTCACAAACAGGCAGCTGCCAGGCAATCATGACTTGCAGGGCATGTCAAAGGGTTGCAGGGGGCTTTAAGAAAACACTAGCCTGCAGGGTCTGCAGTTGAACAAGCACGTGACCGTTGAACAGTTGGGGACACCAGTGTGCTGAGTATGTGAAGATCAAAAGTGCAGCACTTATTTCTAGGCTACTTGTACTACAACCCATGGCCATAGATGCTGCTGCAATGATTTCATTGCCAGCAAGGTAGTACCACCAGCAGCAGCAGCAGCAGCAGCAGCAGCAGCAGCAGCACAGCAGCATTGTAGCAGCAGCAGCAGCAGCAACAACAACAACAACAGCAGCAGCAGCAGCTGCTGCTGTCAATGCATGATCACCACCATGTTTGTGTTGCTTATTCACAATCCTGCTGATGTTGATGATGGATTCAAGAGAACCCAGAAAGATACTTTTGGCAGTACTTTTGCCGACGGGGCCGAAAGTTGGCACCATGTTTAGAGTACTGTTCAAGATACTTCCCGCAAACTGTAAATGACTTCAACTCAATGAGGCTGGCCCATGTGTGCTACGCCTGTTGCAGAGAGCAATATGTCAAGTCCTACATTGCCCTTGCACCCCCGTTTGGAGGCAGCACTTATGCCATAGCAAGCAAGCTTGGAGGAAATAAAATCAATCTTCTGCAAGGCCTTGGCAACTTCTTCCAGCCAGTGTTGAATGAGGTCATCTACTACGGCTCACGAGGGATGCCTTCCATGTTGATGCTGATGCCGGACAATAAATTATGGGGCACAGATTACGTGAGCACAATGCAGCAGAGGCCTTGACTCTGCAATATATATATGGGTTTTTGGTCACTGGCATCTCATGCTGGGTGTTATTACCTGGAATGCTCTTTTCATGTACTCTCCATTATCTGGCAGAATGCTTGCTGGCATACTATGTCAAGGGCATACATACACAACATACTCAGTGACTGACTGCTTTGAATATTGCTGATGTGCAGGTGCTGGTCACCACGCCAGAGAAGAATTACACCTTGGGAGATCTAGGGTCATTGTTCAATGCTATTGGAGATGCCCAATCGGTGAGATATCCAGGGCCACATTATTAAATTTATTCTGCCATATGGCTGTACAGTCTGCACGCAACAGGCACCCTAGCATCAGCTCCATATTGAGAGCTTGGGTTCAAGCCGCAGAATTTGCATAATCATTTCTGTCAGCTGCCTGATAATAACACACACAGAGGTGAGCAGTCGCTAGAATGATTCCTTTCTGCGCAGCAGATTATGCCATAGCTGCCAGCTACACTGTACTACAGCTACACACAGTATGTGCACAGCTACATAGCTACTATAGTATACTATAGCCAGGCTGTCAGCTCCGCTTGCTGATTCAGCTGGTGTTACAGCTGGCAGCCTGCCAAGAAGAGTCTTCAAGATAGTATTGCTGCATCATGCCTCATGATGGGCTGAATGCCATTCGTTGGAGACTTTGGAGCTGTTACCATACCATGCCATACAATCTGGCCCCTGAGGGGCACCCCGTAAGAGCCAACAAAGTCGCTCATGGGGAAAATCGCTGTTATTTGTGGCACAGTGGAGGGCCTTCACTGCTCAGATACTGCTCTCCATGTCAATGACAAGCCTTGTCATATATGATATCCCTGACTATACTGATTTGTGCTGTGCTGTAATCCCGTTATCATATTTCACGTAGGCAGAGCTGTTTCCAGAAGAAACCACTAGCTTAGCTTCACTGCTGTCAATAGGTCCAGTGCCTGGAGTTGACACGTACTGCATATATGGTGAGTGACGTCTTCAAGGCACTCAATAAATATCACCCTGTAGAAAGCAGCTTGTTGCCTGTTTATTGAGGGCCTCATTATCACTATGCGGCTTATGCAAGCCAGCGCTCCTTGCAAGATAGGCGCCAGTGCAGGCTCAGCTTGAACCAGCTGGTGGTAACTGCCCACACCTGCAGCCAACATCAGTGACAGTGCGGTCACAAACGTTGCCAATGCTGCTGCCCTCACTGCTTATTAGTAGTAAGCAGCACTGTTGTGTGACCGTGACTGCGGCAGCAAGTGGTGGGGAGATTCTAGAGGCTGTGTCGTATAGATGGCGGTCTGTCACACACATAATTGAACTGTTGCTGTGATGGTGCCTGTACATGACAACGCGCCTTGACATTATGCTGCTGCTCACTAAGGTTAGAATGATTTCAGAGCACACATTCAGAACATAGGATTGAGGACATGGAGTGACAACAGCCGTCACTCTCATGCCAGTATTTTGATAATCCCAGCATGAGACGGTTTGATGTGACAGTACCATGATGTGGTATATGACACTGCCAGTGTGATGCAGCCGGCCTGCATGCATCTGCTGCCACAATCTGGCCAACTGCACTGCTCCTGCATACGGTTCAATGGTAGTAGTACATTCACACTGTCCATCGCCCGTGTGAATTCAAGCACCCCTGCCGTAGGGAAAGAACTGCACTTCAGCCAGTGGCCATCGCCGAGTCCTCGTGAGCATTTGTGCGCTGCAGGAGATATCACTATGGACTTTATCAACTTTAGTTGGCAACCTATCTGACACCATAGCATGTTGCATGGCTGTGCAGGCAGTGCCACCCCTACTGTTGAGCAGTGGAGCTACCGAAGAATTGTCCATGACAAGCCAGCACCACCAGGCAGTGCTGGTGCATCCCTGATGGGACCTGGTGATGGAGTAGTCAATCTAAAGTCCATGAGACTTTGTAACAAGTAAGCGTTACTGATTTAGATACTTTTCTTTCAGCAACTTGACCTAGCCCCTATTGGATAGACATCCCTGTCAGCCGAGCGCAGATGTTGTTGCCGCGTCAGCGGAACCGATCCGCATGTTTGACCCGGTCAGGAAGTTTCTCGAGGAGGGCCAGGCCACCATCAGCACACCAGTCTGGTGTGCACCAATGCTGCAGCTCAGAGAAATGCAGAAAAGTGCAGCTCAAATACAATGACGAGTCTAATCAACACAGTCTAGATGTATGCAGTGAAAGTGCAGCAACAACTGCAAGGCATGATCAATGCGCTTCCGAGCTGACAGAACCAAACCTTTTGCCCCTTGTTTGTGCTTGCGAAAGCTCTTGGCAAGAGCTCTTGGCAATGCCTCAAAGAGTTTCGATACCATATCTCATTGCCTTGAGCGCGAACAGGAGCCTGTACCTCTAGCCATGTTATGTGACACAATACGTCTACAGCAATTGGTAGAGTTGTAGATCATCTCAAGACGATGTTATTATGAGAAGTAGCACTGACTGGTCTCCACCTGCAGATGTTTCTGCGTATACTGCCTGCTACAGCCTTCAAATCGATGTATATAATAATTATAATAATCGATACCATCAGCCATTTACTGCCACCGGCTTCCCGATGTTTCGCAGGCGGATTGTCTAATCAATCATCACCATCCTCTTTTAAATCGATGTATATCAATGGTTCAAATATGTTAAAGGCCTTTTGCTGACCGTTCGGGCGGTTCTGCAAGCTATCGATGTCCATGATCGACTCCCAAGCACAGATCTGTGCTTGGGATCGATCCCTAGCTAGTCGGCTGTAGTTTGCTTAGTACTTACTGCAACCAGCCGGCTGTAGTTTGCTCAGTACTCCGGAGTCGATCATGGACATCGATGGTGAGACGAGTACCCCCTAATTCTAGCGTGATGCTTACATCATGTAAGCTACATGATGTAGCTCAAGCTGCATACTATATGGGCCAAACACGCAGGCACGGTTGTCAACAATGACTTGCCCAAGTACCTCATGGCCCATGACAGAGACAAGGCAGGCACAAGCATCAGACCAGAGTGGCGCATCCAGCGCATGTCGGAGCATTTGCCATAGCATTTTAAGTTGCTGCATGGCTCCATTCCTTTTACAGACAGCACATGGTGTTAGGACCAGTGCTCAACATCAGGCTGCTGATACTACTACTACTACTACTACTACAAGTTACCTCAAGGGTTTCCACCCGTAAGGAGCCAACTAATGGCTCATGGGGGCAAAAACAGAAACAAACACAGGCCAGATTCAATCCGGCAGAATGTCTGCAATTTCGACTTGCAGAATATCATCAGACTCCACCTCCAGCTCAGACTCTGAAAGAGGATGCACATGTTTTAAACATGCATATGTGTATTTGGATTGCAACGCAAAAGCCAACAGAATTGAACAAATGCGGCTACAAGACGCTTATCTTGACCCATGAAACGTGCCATATAAGGACCTGCTGTAGTGATAGAGTGATACAAAGTGCAATAAGTCACACATTTGGCAGACTGACCACTTGGCCTAGGCCTCGCTGCACAGTCTGTAACAGTCTATTCAGTCATAAAGACAGATTCCAGAAACCCTGCCACCACTCATGCGACCTGCCATACCTAGTGAGCAAGACATGAGTGTACACTGCTACCCATTCCACTACTACTACTACTACTATTACAAGTTACCTCAAGGGGTTTCCACCCGAAAGGAGCCAACTGATGGCTCATGGGGGCACACCAAAAAGAAACAGAAACCAGATTCAATCCGGTTGAATATCTGCAAAGTTCAACTTGCAAAAGATCATCAGACTCAACCTCCAACTCAGCCTCAGAAAGATTATGAAAAACATGCATGGGTGTATATGGATTGCAACGCAACAACCAGCACAAATGAACAAATGCAGCCACAAGACGCTTATCTTGACCCATGAAACGTGCCATATGAGGACCAGCTGTAGTGATAGAGTGATGCAAGGTATCATGGCCACCAAACTGCTCAAACAACCGGGGTGCCAACTGTGAGCCCTGCAGGGAGCATGAGAGCTTGATGGCTGAAATAACCTAGCACATGAAAGATCTGGCCATGCAAGTGGCACCCCCAGCAACATTGAGCACAATCCACATTCACGTCATCAGCCAGTCACAGTGTGATTGGCAGCCTGGTGTACCTGCCGGACCTTTCTTGGAACCTCCGGGTGGGCGCGACCAGCTGCAGCAGAGGAAATGGCCACGATGATTCCAATCACAACAAGCGCAACAAGGGGAGGTCCTATGACATAGATGCAAACTGACCGATGCTGCTGGAATATGCCACCAACAGTGGCCCAAGCGCTTGAGACAAAGTTGCCACAAAAGAGGACGACAGGGTGCACTACTGGGACCATTTGTGTGGCAAGCTTATGGTAGCCGATGAGCAGGGCTAGCATCCCGCAGGTGTTCACTCCAACTGTTGTGATGGTGCTATACAAGTCGACCACAGCTTCCCCTGCCTGTAATCTGCGCCAAAGCCGCCTATGTAAATCGGCCAAAGAAAGCAGCTGCTCAGGGTCCCCAGCAGAATGACGTAGCAACAGGCGAAGGTCACTGACTCAGCAACGTCGCCTGCAGCCAACACGCATCAGGCCGCTTTTTGCTTGTCTATGTATGGTACAGCCCAAGACCACGGCCCTGCATAGCATGTGTGCAAGAAACTCAGACCACAACATGTCAAGTGTGAGGGTATCTACCACTCTGCTGATTTTCAAGTGCGAGTCCAAATCCACACAGTAGCCCCTGGGATCACTGATGCAGAAAGCAGTGATGAAAGGAGAAGACATGGCTCTCCCTTGTGACTCACGTGGTGTTCTGAAACCCTCCAGCACAGGTTGATCCCTGGGTCGTGCACCTGTACACACATACAAGGAATGGATCTGTGACTACTGCGCTTTGCAGTGCAAAGCGGACAATGAAGGCCCACAAGCGGTTTCGCATGTTGCGCTGGTGATGACAATACTGCAAAGTCGCAACACAGTCAGAGATCCCCAGTTGCCAACAAACCCTGACCAACATTGCAGCAACAGCTGCTGCTACTGACAATGCTCAGTGGCAAGCGCATGCAGTTTACCAGCTGCTGCCTACTGCTGCATGCACCAGGTACTGCCTCAACAAGCCCAACATATGCCTTGATATGGCAAGCAATGGTATAGTGTCAGATAAAAGGCAAACCCCAGCTTCTCCCTCTATAACTACCGCTGCTGCTGCCTGCTCCTGCTAGAGATGTCAGTGCGCCCACATTTGTAGCGGGCTACAGTAGTCATAATCTGGCAGTACCTGTGCTGCAGCTGTCTGATGTTTCCTACCATAGCGGAAGCTGACGATGG
Source organism: Coelastrella sp. MACC-549 (assembly GCA_018290735.1). NCBI lineage: Eukaryota > Viridiplantae > Chlorophyta > Chlorophyceae > Sphaeropleales > Scenedesmaceae > Coelastrella > Coelastrella sp. MACC-549. The sequence continues at coordinate 503 of JABEVS010000638.1, read as the reverse complement.
TGACAATACACTTCTGTGCGCCGGGCAAGGCACAAGCAGATGATGCTGGCAGGGTACTACTTGTATGGCAGGTCAGAGCCTATTCCTGCAGATCCACTGCTACTGGGCAGATAGGCTGCTGTTGCTGATAATGACTGCGTTTGGCCTGGAGAACGGATGCTAGTTGTGCTGACTGCCCCACTTACAATGACTTGGCAGATGTTGCTGAGCTGCGCCGGATGACTTCTGGCTGTACTGGCAGCCAGCAATGCAGCAACACACACATGGCAAGGCGCTCAACTTGCAGAGATGGCAGTCCACACGTAAGCGTTAGCCAAGTTGCTCAAACATCGGTTATACCTTGAGCCGCGCTCTCAAGTTCTGCCAATCTGCCCTGTTCCGGCACCAGTGCGTAGGTGGCACACTGATTGTCATCTAGTCGCCCAATCATAGCCAGCACCGAGCGTCGCTGTTGAGGCTCCATAGCCATTGCCCATTCCACAAGCTGCTGTCTGTTCGCCATG
>JABEVS010000637.1:0-24740 GCA_018290735.1 Coelastrella sp. MACC-549 | reverse complement strand
CAGTATATTGGTTACAGTTGCATCACCTGATATAATTAAACTGGCCTTCAAGCCTGGTCAACTCACTCAGTTGGTCAACTAGTTGCAGGGGGGGGGGGGGCAGAATGTGCATTAGTTACTGTGATTTCGCACGGCTTACCAACGTGGTAAAGATCAATCATTGACCACGGCTCACTGTAACTCACCATGGGGATGTATCCCAAAAGCACAGTCCTTCCTCCCCAACAGCGTGACCTCTAGAACTTAGATGGTGTAGAGATGACAGGAAGCTGTTGCTGGGAAAGTTTCATTAGTGAAAGCTTGCAGCCAGCAGTGTGGATCCAAGGGGATGTTTATGCTTAGATACCTGTCTGCTGCAGACACAGTGTGCTTGTGGATTTGGATATCTGCTACAGCAAACACCAACCAGGCCATAGGCCCTCCACAGAACAACAATGCCAACACAAGAGTTCATCAACTTTGCCCACCTGACATGCACAACACCCCTTCTCGGGGGTGCCTGAGCCAAGCACCTGCAAGCTATCACAATCACACTGTCAAGTAACAAAAATATGTATGTGTGTCACTGCCTTGTTGCTTCAGGAGTTGCCGTAGCCAGCTGCTGCACCACAACAAGAGCCGCAAGCACCGCAGGCGCTGCACACCTGGATCCTTCTACAGCAGTAAACGAGTGCGAAACCCCAATGGTGTGGCCAAGAAGAAGGCTGCTGCTCCTCCTCCCAGCCCTGTTGCTGCTGCTCGCTCCACTGCAGCTAAGGCAGCAGCAGCTGCCGCTAAGGCAGCCAAAGCAGCAGCACAGGCAGCTGCCAAAGCAGCCGCAGCTGCTGCTGCTGCCAGAGCTGTGGAGACGTCAGGCCCGCATGCTGCCACGTCAGCACGCACTGCTGCCGCTGACAGCAGTGCAATTGACATGTGGAGTATGTGTGCAGCAGCTGTTGGCGATTCAGCGGCAGCAGCCGCCATGCCTGGATACAACCCACACATCATCAGCAGCAGCAGAAGCAGGCTCAATGATGCCATACAGTATGAGCACAGTCTAGGCGCTGCCGCTACAGTGGCAGCCGCAGCGCAGAGCCGAGGTCACGTGCAGTGCTACTCACTGCTGCATCAATACAGTGCTGATAGTGCAGACGCAGCAGCAGCACCGCCACGTGGGCCTTGTGGGTCACAGGCACTGCTTCAAGGGTTCAGATCTCTTCCTAATTACCTCAGTCTCAATGGCTTAGGCCCTAGTGCTTCAATAAAGGGTTTACCGCCCATTCATGAAGTTGGGGTTTTGCATCCACCCTGCTCAGGCCCAGGATATGGCATGAGTCTGAGCCCTGTGGAGCCCAGGCCGCCACGTCCAGGGTTTGAGTCTCAGGCAATGCTGCCAAGCCCTGGTGTACCACAGCTTGCCATAGGGTACAGTCATAGGGCTTTGTCCAGCAGTAGGACCCCAAGCATGACAGGGGCGATGATGGATCACGCCATTCAGAGCAAGATGGAAGAGGAACTGATTCCCAGCAGCAGCAGCTGCAGCAGCAAAGGATCACCTCACATGCCACCAGCTGTATCTGCTTCTTTTCATGCTGAGAGGATGATGACCAATACTTCTTACCAGCAGCAGCAGCAGCAGCGCCAGCACCAGCAGCCTGTGCCATGGCATCAGCAGCAACAGCAGCAGCAGCAGGTGGACTGGCAGCAGGAGCAGCAGCTTCCAAACTGGCTGCAGCCAGAGGGGGAGAGTCATTGGCAACAGCAGCAGCAGCAGCAGCAGCAGCAGCAGCAGCAGCAGCAGGAGGTGTATGGTATCAGGGGCAGTCAGCTGGCTTCTGCTGGTATCCACAGTGTTGGAGAACCCAGGAGTGATCTCGCGGACTGGTTCCCTGCTCTGCCACCCCACTGCCAGCAGCAGCAGCAGCAGCAGCAGCAACCGTACAAACGGCAGCACCAACAGCAGCTGCCTCATCAGCCCATGAGCTTGCCTAGGCTCAACCCTTCCAGCAGCTATGACAGCGGCCTGGATGCCTGGGCTAGCCTGCAGCTTCTGCGGCAGCAGCAACAGCAGCAAGTGCAACTTGACCCTTTTGCTGCTTGCACCTCACCCCGGCAGCAGCTTTATGGCAGCAAGCTACAACTGGCAAGACAGCTGGCACAGCATGTTGCTGCAGCTGCTCAGCAGGAAGAACAGCAGACAGCAGCATTGCATGCTGCTGCTGATCAGCAACAGCAGCTGGATGCAGCTGCAGGAGCCTCAAGGCCTCGAGGTGTTGTGATGGATCCAAGATACCAGCAGCAACAACAGCAGCAGCAAATGCAAGGTTTACTGATGCAGGCACAGCAAGGAGTGGTCATGCAGCAGCAGCAGCAGCAGCAGGGCAGCCCCAATGTTTCTGCTGGCAGCACTTGTGCCCCTGCTGGATTCAAGCGGCCCCCACATGATGTGCACCGCCGCTCGCTTGCTGCTATCATGACTGCCACTGCAGCAGCAACACCTTTTGGCCACACTGTTGCTCCCTATGAACTCCATCATCAGCAGCAGCAACAGCAGCAGCAGCGACGCCAGCTGGCTGAGTATGGCTTGACTCCTGCTGATTTAATCGTGGGTGTTGACATTTACTGCCAGGGCCTGACAGATCCAGGCTGGGGAGCTACTGCTGCAACAACAGCAGGACCACAGGGCTCTGGACCTGAGAACCTCAGTTCAAACCCCAGTGATGGCACACACTCGGCCGGATTTGACCGCCAAAGCTCTATGACATCCCCAAACGCTGTGCCTCAAGATAACACACCCATGTTGTGTGCTGCTGACCCCAGCACAAACCCTGCCATGGCCACGAATCCCCACCCTGCTATGGCTGGCCTTAACACCTTGAACCCTCACCTCATGGGGTTGGATATACCGGCACTGGCTGCTCTGGTGGGGAACTGTTTAGATGCAGAGGCTGATGATGCATGGCTGCTGGAGGCCTGCCAGACTGCTGATGATAAGGTTGGGGATGCCCTTATGGACACCCTGGGTGAGCTAGGGTTTTGAGGTGCAGTCGGACTTGCAAATGGTGTTGCTGGCGATGGGGGCATGATTTGTTCCAGGGAAGACAGGGCATCAGTGCAATGACGATGTTGAGATGTAAATGGTGTGTGTAAATTGGATTATGTGTGGAGGTATGTGCAGCAGCAGCTGTGGCCGCATGTCGTCATTTGCTGTTACAATGTTTCAAGAGGGCCCTGCCGCAAGGGTCTGTTGTTTCTTTATGTGCAAATACTTATCATGCACCTTTTAGACTGCAGGGTCAGCTTACTCACCTGACTTGCGTATGGGCAACCTGCAGAGCTGTGGCAGCTTATTGTTTTCTGATTTGATTTGTGCTCATGCCTTCTGTGCATGCATGCTGCAGCACGTCTTGAGCTGCGCTTGCTGCTCTGAATTTAAAATTTCATTCATATTTCATGGTGTTGGGCCCCCTGCTGTGCAGCCCTGACTGGGCTTGCTGTTTTAGCCCATGAGAAGCCATGGTTCTGATGCTGCTGGTCCATTTCATAGTCCACGTATTATCCTTATCCCTGCTATTCTGAGGCTTGTTTCGCTTGACAGGAGGTCTCTACTGCTGAGGGCATTGAGGCTTTGGCTATTGCAGGGTTTCATGGGAGGCATGGCAACATTGCCTGCGGCTCATCTGTCTTCTCCCCCTGTGTCACCATGGCTATTGCTGAATGCACAAGAATTTGGAAGTACCGTGCAGCCACAATGTAGTACTGCTGCTTCAGGGATTGTCCATATCTTAACCCTGCTCGTGACTTGACTGCAGATTTCTATTGTGAGCAGTGCTATCATTTCATTCTGAAGCTTGTGCTTGGGTTTTACAGCCTCTCCTGCATTGCCAGCACTCAGCCCGGTTTCCTGAGAGCGCACTGAGCCATTCAGCTAGCTTCCATGCAGGCCTATGGACTCCATAGGCTCTGCACCTGCATGTAGCCAGTGCTGTCATGACATGGTGGTGGTTTTGATGTCGACTGAATAGCTCTTGCATCTGTAAAAGCTGCACAGGTTGTACCTAGTGGCTTGGTGGGTGATGACATCAAAGTGCAGGCACAGACATCACAAAGTGATGTCATGACTCCCACCCCTTTGTAGGAAATCTGATTCAGCTTCCATGGTGTTTTGATCTGGTGTTACAAACCCTTCCCGCAGTCTGTCAGGGATCACATCTCATGCAGTGATGACTCAGTGGCTGCATCAAACCAGTCAGCAGTAGAGAGCGTACTTTTGGGGATGTCCTGTGCATGGGCTTCTTTTTGCATGATTTCTGACATGGACACTTGAACACATCATGTGGTCTAGCGTTCACCACTGGCAGCAGTATGCATGCTATCGGAGCAGGTGACCATGAACACATCTGGACTGTCAGGGTTGCACAATTGACCGGGTCATTTTCTGCTGGCTTCTTGGCGGGGGTCAGGGCCCTTGCCTTTACACCAAGCGAGTGCTGTTCCAGGGGCATCCCAGTCTCTGTGGCATCTTTTGTCCCTGCTGGGCTCAGTGCCATCTCTATTACCCTTCTTGCTTTTGTCATTTTGCCTTTTTGCCGTTCTATCCTGGATGCTGCGCTGGCTGGCATGGCGACCTCTGCTGGGTGTGCTGCACACAGACTGCAGCTCAACAACCTGTGCCATTTCTGATGGTTCAGATGGTTTGTGGCAACATGTTTGTGCGTTTGGGGCTAAATTGGATTGGCATGGGTTATCTTATAGGCCCTTCTCACACATGCTGGTGGGATTTAGAGTTGCTTGCAATGCAGTCGCTCAATGTCTGCCAGGGGTCAGCAGGTATGCATCAGGCATGTTAGGCCAGGGGGATTGTGCTTTGTATGCTGATTGCTGACCAGATCAGCCCAGCGCTTCCTCAGGGGCTATAATAGCCTTGCTTAACAACCTGTTTTGAGGTAGTTCTTGCTTAGTATCACCTGCTCAGCAACTTGCATTGAATGTCGTCTTGCAGTGCTACTCTGACAGCAGCGCCCTTCACGATCTGCTCAGTATCTTGTGAATGCGGCAAATGCTGTGTGATTGTCTGAGCTTACTTTGAAATCCTCACAGTCAGCGCTGTTGGCTTGTGTTGTAGTTATGCAAGGTGTCATGGGGCTTCAACGGGACTTTATCTGGTGGGGAAGGGTTTGCTGGCACAACCCTTGGCTTGCACCTCACTGAGAATTAGCAGGGAAGGCTGCAGGTGAATGAGCAGAGGTGGTTGCAGATGTTGGGTGCAGTGTTTGCTGTGACAGGGACAGCTGTCAAATGCTGCTTGGCGCTTGATCCTTGGCACTTGATAGGGGCTTGAAGCTTCTTGGATATTTTGTGCAACCTGCTAGGATGCATACAGCTTCAGGCAAATTCTTGAGGAGTATGGAAACCTGCACCAGGGATCCTTGCATGTTGGCATTTACTTATTACCTACCTGGCATGCATGCATCTTATATCATGCAGCAGCGTGGTTGCACACATGTGGTTTCCTGGTGTGACTGCCAAAGTCATTGTTCTGGCCCAACAAGTAGATTCTATGAAGCATGCAGATGTGTCAACAGGCACCTGGCATGGTGCACATGGCTGTCAAATGGAGACATCACCCACTGTGCAAGAACCACTTTCTGCAGTGATACCTCAAGTGTAGCAGAAGGGTTCTGCTGCTGCGGCAGAAGCATTAAACATTGTGCCTACTTGCACATAGGTGGTCCGAGATGCCAGTATGCTGCTGGTCCTCTGTTGGGGCCTTTACGGCGCATATTATTCTTGCTAAGTGGCAGTGGTTTCTGATGCATGCAGCTGAGACGGGGTTGGTTGGTGCAGCTGAGAGTGCCCTAGCGCTTTACATGATGTTCTTTGGCACATCACTCTGGTTGGTTGAGCCATGTGGCGGTGGGTATGCATGGTAGTACACCTGAGTGAGTGCAACACACTGCACATTGCACTTTTCTCAGCAAGGGCACGCAGGCCAGCACTGACTGTATACAAATGCTGCTCTTGCACGTACTTGCCATCTTGTTGGAGTGGTAGGCCAGTACCACACACCCCGGTACAAAGGCAAAGACTTTTGGGTGAGTGATTACTGGCTTGGGTTGTGCTGACCATCCTCACAGCGCTTCTGCATCTCTGTCCTTTGAGAGGTCTAGTGAGCATCCTTGGCTTCTGTCACCATGTTTGTGCATGCTGCTGCTGTCATGTGGGTGGTGTCTGGTCTATTGTATATCTGACATGGTCAGTTCTGAGTTGTGCCAGCAGCACCTCGTGTACCTAACCTTTAGGCACGCTTTGCATCATGACAGCCAAACTGCAACACTGTTATTGATCATCCCTGCTAGTCAATCATAGATAGCAGGCCTGCCTGCCTGACCTGAACAGGCTTATCATGTGCTCCTGGTGTTGGTACTTGTGTTTGACGTTATTGCCTGTGTTGGGCTCAGCAAACTTGCACACAAGGTACCTGGAGTGCTTGTGCATAGCAATACTTGCTTTGTGATGGATTTTGCAAGCTGGCCATTTGCCCTGTCAGTGAGTGTGATTAACGAATCTGCTGCAAGTACTGGTTTACATGGTACGTACCTGCTGGCATTTCAGCCCACTATGTCTGGTTGCTTCTTGGGCAGACAGTGCCTTGAATCAGCTCAGACACTGGCTGCATGTGGCACGCATGTGGCACGCTTGTAAAACGCTCATGTTGCTGCTGGCAACTGTACTCTCTATGGCTGGTCTTTTTTTGGCTGCGGAGGCTGCTACCAGAGCATCTTCCTGCAGCCCTTCCCTCCTTGTTGGAATCGTTGGCTGCCTAATTGGTTGTGTGCCTGAAATCAGGTTTACACTATGCCTGAAGGTGTGACGTGCTGGGATGCCTCACTCACCAGTTGGATGATGTTGCATTGGAGGACCACCTTCCTGCACCCATGTCCCATGGGAAATGCTGGCATATGCTGCATTGCGTCACTTGGCTCTGCTGCAGGCCACACGTGACATTCACCCTGCACACCGGCGTATGCCGTAAGCTTAGCAGTTTTGGCCTTGGCTTTGTGCTGGTCACTTTTGGGCCGGTGGCCAATACTGGTTGACCTCTCAATGTCTCTTTGTGCTTGAAATCAGGTCTGACTCGGACCATCAGGTTGATGGCCTGTTCATGTGTGGTATGTACAGGTACCCTGCCTATATGCTTGTGGGTAATATACGACGTGTTGAGATCTAACAATGATTGGCAGCAGCTGTTTACGGCCTGATAGCGACACTATAGCACTGCTTTGGCTCCCAGCTGTTGGTGGCATGCATGAGCCGCTTATGGTGCAGTGCCAGATACATGGCACATTTTGTGCTGTTAGCAATTGAGTGTGCATTCGTAGCAGGCAATGTCATCACTGCCCATAACTGCTAGTCTGCATGTAGATAATGGATTTACTCGCTTGTCAGAATTCACCCAAGCTGCCAGCCTGGCATCAGTGGTCACCTTCTGGCATCATGATGATCTTCTTTTGCCTAGCTACCTGTTTATCAACAGAGGGCACGATACCACTTGCCTGTTGTTCAGATCAGCTGGGCCGATGGCAGAACCCATCTTTATCAACACCTCTGTCCCATATTCGACATGGCAGTTTTGGCACCTATGCAGCGCCTTCACATATGCTGAGGGCGCAAGTCAAGGAGCGCGGCAGCTGCACAAAGTAGCTGATGATTCACCTTGTTGGAGGGTTGCTTGTGAATTTCACCCAACTACACGCATCAGTGGTTTGTAACGCATGCTAGTTCGTTCTCTCTGACTGCTGTTGTAAACTCACGGTGGCATGCTTCTTGCGGTTAGCCTTTTGCTACAGCAAATGCTCTGACATGCGTTGTGTACATACGTTGAAGTATACTTGCCATATACTCTACGTAGAGTACACAGGCACACGTGCCAGATCATGCTAGCAGCATCCCAAGTTGCATGGCTCTATCTCTTGTTAGGAGGTTCAGACAGTGGTAAAACTACAATATACGACTCTATCTCTTGTGCCACATGCAGTGCATGTACAGCACAGTAAAAAGAGATAGACATGGGGCAGTTCTCCTTTTTACAGGTAGTACTTGGTGTAGGATGCCGGTGGCAGCTGGATGGACAGCCAGGACAGCCGATGCAGGCACAGGCATCACACCAGGGTGGCGCCCCCAACGCATGTCAGCGCATTTGCCATACCATTTCAACTTGCTGCATGGCTCAATCTCTTTTACAGTGTCAACCATTGTGCAACTCCCACCGGACAATGGCATGTAATAAGTGCACGATACGGGTATGATCACCATTTGTCATCATCTCAAGTACTTGCAAGTCAATTGAGACTGTGACTAGTCAGCCAGCTGAACACTGGAGGACATGGCAACAGGAAGCGCTCAGGCGAACTCAAGTGAGGTCGTTTATTGTAATTTATACTTCTGTCTGACAACAAATCAACACTGAAGGATGGTGCTGGGGCGCCCCGGCAGGCTGCACTGCTGGCTGATCATGGTCATTAAGGCATCCCACACGGTACGACCTGCAGCACAACAGTATGAATTAAACTATCATAGTATATCAGCTGTGTTGTATATTCAGACGTTCAGCGCAACACAAATGCCGAGAAGGTGCATTGTTATCTCGCAACGCACACCGGCTATGGCAGCTTCCTGTTGTTAGAAGTGGGAAAGGCGCACAGTGTAACACACAGCTGCTACTTTGCCAGATGGACATTAAGTCTAGGTTTACATAAGCAGCAAGCCGAGAGGAATATCGGCTGCTCACTCTGGTGACATACTCACTGAGTCCAAGGCTAGCTAGCACAGACCCGCAAGTGCAAGGCAAAAGGGCCAGCTTGAAGTTTTCAGCTCTTTGCAAATAATGAGATCCAACATGGCTTCTATCGCACTCTGCCTGCTGGCCTGTGTCGCTGGTGAGTAACCATATTGATAACAATGCGCGCGACCGGGAACCACCTTCGCAAACTCTAGGCATTGAGCACCGTCACGAAGCACTACCGGCAAACATGGACTTATATGCACATAGCAACTTGAGCGGGTGCACAGCTCCAGGTGGTAGAGGCCGCTTGCGCTGCAGCATTCTCCTGTGCAGTTTCACGTGCAAATTACATATGATTATCTGCGCAGAAGATGGTCCTTCGTCGAAATCGCAGATAGCATCGTCATTACAGCGCTCTGCCAACAAGGTGTATACTTCCATTGCTGGTTGCTGCAGGTGCTACGGCAGCCTACACTGAGGCTGGCCTTCCATATGTGTCAGTTGATGACGCTGGTGCCTTGCGCGGGTTGATGGATGCTCAACTGACAGCCACTGAGCAGAAAGCTGTCAGCAAAACGCAAGCCAATGCTCTGGAGGCTGCAAAGGGTGTCTTCCAGACCAAGGTAGGCAACAGGAGGGTCTGGTAGGCCCCTGTGCAGACATGTCTCAGGAGAATTTTCCTGCTGCTACTTGCCTGCAGGGCTGCCGGTGTATGTCAACCACTACAGCATGACGCATAAGTTATGGTCCTGTTGCAATGACCAGTTAAAGTCTAAATACTGGTCCATTCTGCAATACTCTCAGAGATGGCTCATCAGCGGTCCAGGACCATTGGGGTCAACAGATATAATACATGCTTTAGTGATATGCCATGTGACTTTGGTATATGCTAGGCATTGTAGTCCAATCTGCAGGGTGCACTGCAACAGTAGCTGCTCAGAAGGAGCTTTCGAGATCTAACTTTTCCCCCTAATTTGTGCCATTGCACCCTGTCACTGTGGTTTTCCGCTGCTGATACAGAAGGATGCTGTGGTGGACTCGCTGACAACAGTGAAGGATGCGACCATCAAAGCTGCTGACAAAGTCAATGATGCTAATAAAAAGGTGTATGAGGCCATCAAGGCAGCCAACCAGGCCAAGTTCAGATCAGTAGCAACAGGCTTCAAGGCCATGTTGCCAGGCAATGATGCAAAGGACGGCATGGCTGCTGCCAAGGCTGCAAAGGCTGTCAACACTGCCCAGAGTAGGCTACAGCAGGCAAAGAATTCAGCAGCAAAAGCCCAGGTCAAGGCCCATAGTATAGTGCAGAAAGCTGCTGTCAAGGCCACTGCTGATGCCAAGGCTGATGTCGCTGCTGCCCGGCAGAAGGCTGTGAAACTGGCTGAGCTGGCACAGAGGGTTATGATAAAGGCCAACAGTAGTTGATGTACGTAGCTTCCATATGGACGAAGTTCATAAGTGATAGAATTCGCACACGGTGAGGCTTACCGTGCACAGTGGGTCCTGCATCCTGCTGTGAAGGCAGGCCAGATCTACAACTCAACCTTGCGATAAATGTTCACTCTTGCAGGAATGCAAGCTCTGATAGTGGTACACACCATGTGTGCTGGCAGCACATCACTTGTACTTTTGGAGTTTTCACTTGTATCAATGTATAATGTACAACCACTGCTACAGTGGCTGTGCTGCCGGCTGTTTTCTTTGCTGTAAGGCATACCTGTCTGCTGCAACCTCCAGTATTTGATTGTTGTGTGAGTGCTGTGCTGCACTGTTCATCATTTGATTTGAATCAACTTTGAGGTTACTGCCACAGTATGTTCAACAACACAGTGTGACCATCACAGAATGATTATAAAAGCTGCACCTTTCAAACTGACTGGCAGTTTCTGTCTGTGCTGCAAAGCACTCAGTGCCACTGAGAGTGAATCTGCACAGCATTGCGCATGCATGCTGCCAGCATGCCAGTGAGTGGCTAGCGTGCTTTGGCTTCCGCAGGACTTTAACCAATTGTCAGCAACGATCAGTAATAACATAAACCATGCCAACCTGGTATCATTGCACATAAGTTCTCTGCTCTGCTGTGTTGACTCGTTGCCAACTTTGTGTAACCTCAGTTTTGGAGCCCAATCTGGGCTGTGAGGTACTGCCAGATTATTGGCGTACACTACATGACATTGTCATCCTGTGACTCAGCTACTGCTCTGACATGGGCTGCACCTTGAATGGAAAATGCCTGCATAGGAACTTCAAGGTTTGACGCATGAAACATCAGCTGCCAGTTCCGAACTGAGTCAGTGAACACCATAAGTAGAATGCAGGTATACCCGCATACACACCAACTGCTGGAGAAGCTGACAAGAGGACACGCTCAGACAAAACTCAAGTGAGGTCGTTTATCATATTTTTACTACTCTCTGAAAACAACCCAACACCAACGTTCATGTACAACAGTCAACATATCTGACCGGCAACACATTCCCTGTCGGAGTGGCAATCCTGCATCTGATGGCGATGTCTAGCACTCAACAGCATGTGCAGTAAGTCTTTTCGCACAAATCAGGGAGCCCTCGCACTTCTCATGGTAATCACTCACAGCACATACTGTGAATCAGTGCCTATGCCTCATTGTGCTGGAGAAAACAGCAGTGCAGGGTGTCAGGTCAAGTTGACGTCGCGTTTGCGACTTTTGATGACAGTTTTATTATAGTGCTGTTCGTGGTACATGGTGAAGACACAAGATACTCAGAGATGCTAGTAGGCCGGCAAATCATGCCGGTGGTGGTGCATCTGCTGCTCAGCTGCGTCGAGACTGAATCAACCATCGAAAGGGTGAACATATCTTATGACCGCTTTGCCTATTTGTGCTAGCGTCCCCGACAGCCCGGTGATAGAAGTCAACCTTAGTCTTGCATTCAAAGGAGTCTTGACATATTCTCAATAGCAACTTCAAAGGCATCATCTTTTGCCAGTTTCTGTCATCCGACAGTGATTAGAATGTGTTGACATGGTGTCACGAGCTCCTTTGTGTTCGTGCGATACGACCGCGTGGTACTGCTTGCTGGTCCCATTCTTGAGCAGCAGCATGACAAATGTTTTGCTTTCATAGCATCCAGTTGTCCTGCAGAGCAACGCAGGCACTTGTCTCGCGATGGCAGCTACTGACAGGTACGGAGCCTTGGAGCACCACGGTCTACTGCACTGGATACTAGCTGCAGAGAGCAGCCGATCCACTTCTGCCCGCCTATTGTTCAATCACAGGCTCCATGCGGAGGTGGTTGAGCTCAAGCAGCTTGTCCTGGGGATCCTGAGACAGCTGAATACACAGCACATTCATCCTACAGCACTGAATGCCCTGAAGCAGCAGCAGATACCTCAACGCCTGTCAGAGGTTACTGAGCATCAACGTGGGATCTCCCATGCACCCGACAATGAGACAAACAGCAAACTGCCATGGGTAGACCAGCAACCATCATCAGCACTGCAATGCAGCAACACTGGAACAGGGCCTGAAGAATGGCAGCTGCCGGGTATGCAGCACTCAGACCTGCAATTAGAGCGCCCCAAACCCAGCGTGCAGCTAGAAATGCCCTGTGACGAGTGCACTACAGTCTCAGCGCAGCCAGACCTGCAACAGCATAGCCCCTTGCCAGTTACATTGATGGCTCCTGTTGTGGCACCAGTCATGATCACAAGCAAGTTATTAAAGCCCAGCATATCAGATGTCGTCATGCATCTGAGAGCAGCTCAGCAAGTGCAGGTGAGAAACTGATGTCGCCCCAGCTATTCTACACCACCTGCAACACTCACTGCAGTGTGCTGATACTGTGCGGACAACACTCATGGTGCTCAAGGAGCTGTGACACATGCTGCTGTGCCTCAGTCATTGCAATGCAGCAGCTGCATCTCATCAAATTCGACAAGCAGCAACATCCTGTGGTCATAGCAGTTGTCACATCCTGCACTTGCAGGCTGGCAATGCATCAGCTACTGGACTGTGCGCGTGCAGCTCAGATGTCTCACTGAGTGGCCCCATGAACCTGCTGCCAGCAGCCCCTGTGCAACCCGAACAGCCACAGCTCAAGCAGCAGGCAGCCTCTTCATTCTTATTCCGCTTGCGGCCACAACAGCAAATGCAGCAGCAGCTCCTGCAATCAGCAGCAGATGCTGCAGAATGCTGGAGTATAGGAGCTGGCTATGCCAATGACACAAAGAGTCAAGGTGCAGCTTCTTGCCAAGGACCAGACTACAACGACATTGACTTGCTGTCCAAGAGGTGTGGCTTTTGTCGGTTGTTATCTCGCCACTGCCCATGCTACAGTTGTTGCCAAATCAATGCCCAGGCTACTGGGCTATTGGGCAGCTTGATGTATGTGTTTCAGCTGCAGATGAATAAGCTGTTGGTTGTACAGCCAAGCGTGCTGAGAACACCGTGCGCCACAAAACAGTGCTCTGCAGCTTGAAGAAGTCGGCTTGTAAATGGCCTTCATCGCTGCCCTCTGATGAATTCTCACTGCATGCTGAATGCAGGGTGCACTCCAATGTGATCAGCCGCGAGTGCAGCAAGCAGTGGCAGGAAGACAGCAGGAGTTTAGGCAACAGGCAGAGGTGCTTAGCAGCGTCAACACAGGCAACCTACAGTATGCTGAAGGTATGGAATGTTTGATGCAGCTATAGACTGGCAGGCTGTGGCTGATTTGCATACTTGCAGCAACAGGGCTTGTGCCAGCCCCAAGCTCTCAGCAACAGCATGACTCTGTACTACACTGTTTGACCCGGAAGTGGGTCACCTGTGCATGGGTACTCTTAAACGCATGAGATCGTAACTCAGTCACAGTTGGTCACAACTCCCACAGCCCTGTAGCCCCAACAGCACACCTACAGCTGCACGAAGATGTTTGTTCCCTAGACATCAAAACCCCCGGTGCCCATGCAATGAATGAGATGGGCACACCCATTCAACCTGCTTCTGCTGCTTCTTACTGCTGATCCTTGGCTGTGGATGTTGTCTCTGACGTGTCTGCAGGGCTTCTGGTGGGATGTGCTGGTGCCACAAAGTTCCATGCTGGTGGTCTGGGACACGCTGATGTTACTGCTTATCATATACATGTGCTTTGTACTGCCGTATGCAGTCGCGTTCTCAATCGACTTTGTAAGCAACCAACTTAGCCCTTGGTCACTTACTAAGTCAGTGCTCAAGCCGTTGCTAAGACGGTCTTACACCCCGGGTATAATCAGTATTTGATCCTGCAGTGATGCACTCGCGTGCTGCTACAGCTGACACCTGGTGTACAGCGAAGTTTGTCAGCCCCTTGCAACGCGGTATGCATGAGTGCCTGTGCATTGCTACTAGAGCTACTTCTAGCGATGCCAGATATGTTCACAGGCAGTTATGCCTACTACCTGTTGGGCGCCATTGTAACAGCAGGCCATCTTTTCTTGTGCATGCAGGCTGACGTCACGCAGCCACTGGGAGCAATTGATCTTGCCATAAACCTGATATTTCTGGTGAGCGTCCAGTCCAGTGGATCATGTGGCCATGGCACCGGGACCTCATGACAGCAGCTTGCATCTGCCCTGAACCTGTGCAGCACTCAGCAAATGTGCATGAGCTAATTGCCTGCGGTAACAGTCAATGCAGCATTCTTAATGCATCACCATGAGGCAGTCACCTTATCACCAACTGCTACTCAACCGCTACTCAACTGCTGCAGTTGCATTGTGGCTGCATAACTGCAAGTTTCCTTCCTCCCTGCTGTGCAGGTTGACATATGGACCAACTTTCACACATCTTTCATAAGTGAGCACAACAACAAGCATCCCAGGCATCCTGAGAATGTCAACAACACCTCACACACCTTCTGTGCATGCTTATCTGCCTAGTCCAACATGTGTTTCGTGCGTCCATTTGTACTTCGTGCACTTGCCCTGATTTGTCAATAAAGCTTCATCCTTGCTTGCTGGCAGGTGATGGAGGACGGCTCATCACAGACAGGCGCATGATAGCTCAGCACTACTTGAAGGGCTGGTTCACCTTTGATCTGCTGTCCTCCATTCCTTATGAGCAGATCCTCAGTCTTGGGGCTGGCGCACCTGCCTTGTTGAACTTGCTGCAGGCAAGCATTTGATTAAACACATGGTTTCTTATTTGAGAAACAACTGGGCAAACAGCGAAGTCATTACATTCTTTGACATTGCATTATGCTGTGCACCCTGCTGTGAGTGCTCAGCAATTGGTGGGTTGGCGCCACCCATCAGTGGTTGAATAGGCAGCTGCTTCAGGTACACAGCACAAAGGCCACATTCACTGTCAGTGAAGGGCTCTGCTGCCTTTTGAGAGCCGACTCAGCTGAGTAGTACATTGGTGCTGGATCATCTACCACAAGTGATCAGCAGAGTAAGTACTGCCCTGCTGTAGCACGCAGGTGGCACGCATCATCCGCATACTGAAGGTTCTGCGCCTCATCAAGTTGCTGCGCTTGGCCCGTGTGATGCGGCTTCCACACATTATGCAGCGGCTGGAGGCAGTGGTTGGGCGGGTGCTGCTCCAATTGTTCACCATGGCCGGCAGTATGATCCTGCTGCTGCATTGGGCTGCATGCATCTGGTACTATGTTGCTGTGCTGTCTGAGGGCAATTCCTGGGTGATGCATGAGGATATGCAGGACGCTAGGCATGATGAGATCTACATCACTGCCCTGTATTGGAGTGTCACCACCATCGCCACTGTTGGTTATGGTGAGCATGAACAGCAGGCAACCTTACTGCTTCATGAACATGATACTGTCAAGTGCAGCATGGCCTTGTCTACAGCCTGCAAACCCGCAAAGCGATCGTGCAGTACTGGGGCCTGCTTGTGGTTCTTGACTTCATGTTCAAGCAGGTCCTGCTCCATTATCTGTGCTGCAGGGGACATTGTGGGGCATTCTATTGCAGAGAAGGTTGTGGCAATGATAGCTATGTTGATTGGAGCATCAGTTTTTGCGTAAGTGTCTTCACGGCACACCACTTGATGCCACTGCAATGCTGCCTGAGCCTGGCGCTGGCAATGGGCTCGGCTGCACCTACTGCTGTCAAGCTCACGACCAGGATCGTGAGGAGTCTGCTGGGATGGTGGTGTGTGGACCATGGCTGCAGTGACAGCATTTTGAGTCAACAGATTAACACTTGCACTTTGCTGCAGGTACTTTATGGGGGCAATGGCAGTGGTGGTCTCTGCATTGAACAGCAGCAACGCCCGCATGGCAACAAAGCGCCAGGCTGTTGATGACTTCCTGAGGCACCGCAGGGTGAGCAGCAAGATATGCAAAAGTGTCTCAACCAATGACTCATTAATGTTGTGCATACTTTGAACTATTTGTTGGCTCTTAAGGGGTGCCCTCAGGGGCCAGGTTGTATGGTATGCATCGTATGGTATGGCTATTACCATGACAGAAGCTTCTTGCTGGAAGTTGGCTGCTGCATGCGCTGTGCTTCATAGACACATCAAAAACCACATGTAGGACGATTGCCATTCCACACAAAGCAGCTAAGTGTGTCTAATGTTGCTGCCTCTCACGCAGGTTCCTCGTTTGCTGTCTGAGAAAGTGAAGAATTACTATAATTATGTGGTTGCCAGGGAGGTCCAGGCAGACGAGGCAGACATCATTGCAGGGCTCTCGGCCAGCTTGAGGACACAGGCACGTCATTTCTAAGCAGAAATTGCTTGGAATCCCATCCTGATGTTCTCAAGCGGCTATTGATTGGCTGCTGACACTTGTTAGCGCAGTGATTCTCTGCCCAGAATGCTGTTTGTAAGGCTGACAACAGCTGTGATGGCAAAATGGAGCTCCAAAGCCGCGCCATTCCTGCAGCACGCGGCAGGCATTGGATCTGTATTTGATAAGAGCTGAGCACTGTCTTATACTGCTGCAGGTGGTGCTGCACCTGTACCAGGAAGCCTTAGAGAAGGTTCCCTTCTTTAGGGGTCAGGATCCACAGTTCATCACCAGTGTGGTAACATTCCTCAAGCTGGAGTACTATGCACCAGTGAGTGCCTGCTCGATTTTCGGTCACAGCAGCTTATGCACTCCAAACAGATCTTCAACCTGCAGTACCAAAGCCTCCAGCACCACATAAAGACAGTATGCATCCCGTGGATATGGGCTTCAGCTGCTGTTTGTCCCTGCAGGGTGATATTGTTGTGCGTCAGGGCGACTTGGGATCTGAGATGTACTTCATTGGAGAAGGGGTCCTGGAGGCTCGCATCTATGAGGACGACAAAGGTTCACCTCTGTCAAAGGCCACGTATGTCCGCAGCATGACCAGACAGCAGCAGCACTCAGAGAAGCGCCGCAAGAAGTCAGCAGCCGGTGTGCACAGCCGGCGGTCGTCAGGGCCAACAGCTGCTGGCAGAGCGCACCAGCAGTCGGCTGAGGCATCTGGGTTTGAAGGCAGTGACAGTGGCACATCCGCGGGGGTTGATTGCAACCATGTTGGGTGGCCGGCCTCGTTCCATCAGGCAGCTGATGCTGCTGTTCGTGTTGCACGGCGCAGCTGGTTAGGCAAGGCCTTTTTGCAACCTGGCAGCAGTGACAACAGCAGTGAAGGAAGTGGCGCGCCGCCACAGCAGGTGTCTAACAATGACAATGGCAAAGGCGGCAAAGGTGGTCAACTGGAATGCAACAGTAATGTTTGTAAACCGGGTACAAGTTCCAAAGGCCATCACGGTGACGAGCAGGCAAACACTCCGGCGTATGGCCAGGAATTCCCATTACTGTTGCCCAACAGGAAGCTGCTTGACAAGTACACATATGTTGATGAGCTGGGCAGCAGAAAGTTCAGGTATGCCATCGGCAGGTTTCCTCTGACTGTTGGTCAACTGACATTTGCCTGGACTATGACTGCAGGTGGTGACTATTGCAACCTTGTATAATTCACCAGAACGACTTTGTTGGTTCCTACGGGGTGTCCTCAGGGGCGAGGTTGTATGGTATGGACTGCTAGCCCAACGACTGACAGTTCAGCTCATCACCATCAATCATGCTTAAGCTCTGCTGTATGCTTACTGTTGTAGACGAATGGGTTACCTGCGAGCTGGAGAGTACTTTGGTGAGTTCTCCTGCCTCCTTGGTGAGGCACGCACCGCCACCGTTGTTGCCACGACCTACTGTGAGCTGTACAGCCTCAGCAGGGCCGATCTAGAGGAGGTGCTGCAGCAGTGGCCTGAACTGGCAGAGGAGTTTGAAGCTATGGGTGAGTAACTTCAGCCCAAGTACTGCACTGAGCAAGGGCTTTGGGCCGCAAGTGCTGATTCTATCATTTTGCTTCTGAGCACAGCGCTGTCGACACTAATTGTCACTTGCTACACTCTTTGCCTTACTTTTATCCCAAGTGCTGATCCTCTGGTTCGTCTGCAGTTCATGATGCCTCTGCATCAAGGCAGCCCACTCCACCTCCTCGTGGTACTGCAGCTGGTCCTCTGGCCATGTGGAACGTGGTCAAAGCAGCATATCAGCATAATGCTCTGGGAAGGGGCAACAGCTCAGCTGACAGCGCTGCTTCTCAGTATGGCGCTCACGTAGTGCCCACAGCTGCCAGCCCCAAGCAGCCACTTTGGCAGCAAAGCCAACAGCACCAGCTTGAGCAAGCTGTGGTTGACCCTGACGCCACGGTGGAGGCTACATTGATCAGAGCAACAGCTGTGATGGCAGCACATGCACAGGTAGAAGCACCCAGTGCAGAAGCTGCTGAACTAGAAGCAATAGGCTTGCAGCAGAGCCAGCAAGCGCTTCACAGCAGCAACAGCAAGGATTTTGAAGTGTGTCAGCGCCAAAGCAGCATGTCTGGCAGTCCTAAGCATGTTGCAGTGCAGAGAGGAGGCAGCTTCAGGTCTCACAAGGCCACTTTGGGACAGAGATTATGTGAACCTCGGCCTACACTGGGACGCAGACTCAGCAATGCTGGTGCATTTGCAACATCAGCCGGGTCCAGTTTCAGTGATAATGGGGCTAGCGAGTTGGAGGCAGGTCCTTCAATGTCAGTAGCAGCCAGAACAGCAGCAACCATCAAGCGCTCTCTGCAGCTCAACCACAACCAGCAGCAGCCGCTGCAGCAGGATCGGCTGTCTGCCGCTGACGGGCAACAGGACAACTCCCTGACGACAGAGCCTTCCTTAGCAACTCGGAGTATTACCCTGGCCAGGCGCAGTCAACAAGGCTTGAGCAGGCGTAGTGCATCAGCAGGGCTTGCACGTACCAGCTTGTCCCGGAACAGTCCTGTGGACCTTAGGCGGCCTTCATACATACCAGGGGTTGGCACAGGACTATTTCAGCCAAACCATGGGGGGTAAGAGGGCCAAGGACTGCCAGTTGCTGTGTATGCTTATCATCTCACATGGTTACCAGTTCATGCTTGTTCTTATGTCTGTCGTGGCAGGATTTGATTTCGTAACAGTAGGATTTAGGGTCCCTGAACCCTTCCTGCTGCAAGTTGCAGCTGTATTTACAGCACCATCAGCACTTGACAGGTGTTGACAAGTACAAAGACAGTAGATAGTTGATGTTTTATGTTGCATTTACTTATGCTGCCTCTGCCTGCAATAGCACCAGGGGTAGGTTGCAGTGGTCCAGGTAACAGTGACCTGCTGGAGCTCGTGTGCTAGGGGATGTGCCTACATGCCAATGCCATTAGATGTTATGTGCTGCTGACGCACAGGTACCTGTTTCCTGTGGGGGTAGACAGAAACGGTGCTTCGATTCCCCAAAGCCATGACATAACAACAGCAGCAGCAGCAGCGGTGGCAGCATTGGCCAGTGCTCAAGGGGAGGAAATGCTGGGAGCTGCCAGTGAGGCGTTGGGCAACCAACCTTTACTGCAGCTGTGCAGCAATGGAATGTTTGATGTGTACGAGACAGGCCAATACCATGATGACTGCAGGGATACAGAACAGCTGCATGAGGGGTCAGCAGATGAGCATGATAAGGGGGCTGACGAGCAGCTGGAGGGGTTGACATCGGGGATGGGCATCACAGCAGAATCAGTAGGACATCAAGATTGATTGTGCAGATGCCCGCAAGCCATAAGCCAGTCATAGGCCAGCCAATAGCTGGGAGCTACCAAGTGGGCAGTGTGCTACAGCACTGCACATGTGTGCACATGTGATGAATGCCAAGCAACCAGGCTGTGTTGTCAAGCAGTTGTCCGACGCACAAGTGCACATCCTGCACTGCTCAGAACACAGCTCACGCGCACGTCAACCTTGGTCCTTGAGGTGCTTGTTTGGGAACAAGCTACTGCTGAGGCCAGCAGTTGGTCAAGAACAATATCTTGTCAAGAACGGCACCTGCATTACCTCCTGAGCTTGCTGATTGTGCCCATGTTGCTCAGGTGTTGCTAGGGCCTGTCAGTCGCAGCCACTGCGACATCATATGCATATGAAAGTCCTATGAATACCACGGTTGACCAGTATGAGCCAAGAGCTCTGGCTGCGCTAAACTTTGGCATGATGCTGCCTGGTGGTTCCTTGGGTTTGCTGAAGAGTGTTCTGTCCCTGGCATATGATATGCATGCCACACATTACTAAATTTGTGCAGTGCACAACAAATTACAGATGAATGGTGCCATCGATGGCAAAAACATCTTTGAGAGAAGATTGCATCGAAAGGACTAGCAACTGCCCAGCAGTGGCGTGAACACGCACACCTATCAGGGTTTTATGATAATGTTGCATGTTGAGATCGGCCTTAGTACAACTTACTGACAGTGTCGCTACTGGTGTTAGTGTGTCTCCGCAGGCTGTTTGTGTCACACAGTACTACTACTAGTAGGGTGCCACACCGGCGGTGTGCATATATATGCATAGACCCAGTTCATTGGGGAGCAGAGCTTATGGCGCTGACGCCTCACATGCACAATAATTCTGCATGAAAACACAACAGTTGAAGTGTCATCAATCAAAACCAACCCTGAATTGCAAGGTCAACGGAGACCCTACTCCTGTCAGAATCCTTACAGACTGATGCAGAGTCGGCACAGCCGCAGTGCTTGAGACATATAATACCACCTGCAAAGACAATGTCGTGCATGAAACGGTGTACTTGGCCTCTGTCCAGGACTTCGCCTTGAGTCCGAGTTTCTCAAACACTCAACGCACTGCCAGTCCTTCTCCCCATAGCCGAAGAAGCATTGGGAGGTCTCAAACACGGGTGTATATTGCGTGGTTCTTGTTTGGTTATTTGATCGCACGCCGGTACCACCATAGCCAAAGAGAGCAGTTGGTCACTTCTTGGCTCAGAAGTGCATACAGGCCAAGGTAGGCCCAGTACTACGTCTCATGAAAGAGGATATGTGATACGTTGATACCGACTGTATACAACTCAAATGCCAGAGGTGCAGCATGGGCGATTCGGGCTTCAACATCATCGTGAATGCGACCTTCTTGTTTGAGGCAAGGCTTGCGCTGTATCACTCCAATCTCCTGTTGCAACTTGTTACCCTGCACATGTTACAGGGTCTATGGTCCCCTTTCCGCAGTTGGTTTCCTAACCGAGCTGAATGTCAGTGTACAGTGAGCACCGTCCACAGCAGCTGCTGGTGGTGAAGTTCGTATATCCCACATCACATTGATTTAGGAGTGTAGCTTCTAGATGTCTGCTAGCCCCACGTTCTTGCGGAGCGAGCAGCAGGTTAGCCTAGACAGAGTGTCAGATGCCATCATTTAGCTGGCCAGTGGCACTGACATAGCCAACCTCGCCAAGCTGGAGCTGCGGTTGATGCATCACTTTGGCGTGCGTCACTTTGCGCACATTCGAGTAGCAGATGAAGATGGTTATGCCATCACCAGCTTGCTGCGGCTTCTTGAAGCTTATTCAGAGCTGTGGGAACTGCTGCCAGTTGATCAGCCAGATGATCATAGACCAGGGCCGGGGCACTCTGGTCAGCCAGACCCGCACACAAGCCCTATGTTCAGCGCAGCACCCCCAGCATCATCTTCAGCAGCAGCATCAGCAGACATGTTGCAGGATTGGGTATCAATGACCTGGAGGAGCAACTTGATCAGCTGCTTATTGATCAGGATGATCATTATGCAGAACTCAATAAGCGGCGTGCAGCCAAAGCTGCTGCAATGGAGGCTGACTATGTTGCAGCACAAGAGAGGGCCCGTATAGCCCAGCTTGGCCATATCCCGTGCTTCTACCACATGGGAGGGCTGAGCCCTGCACAGAGAGCACAGGACCAGAAGCGGCAGCAACTGCGGCAACAGCAAGAGCAGCATCATGAAGAGCTCAAGAAGTTATATAGTATGTCATATCAGACAGCTCAGAGCAATATATCCAGGTGCGGAGACAGAGATGCCCAGAAAAAGGAAGCTGATTTGAGTTTTCAGGACGTCGTGTGTTGATATAATATGATAGTAGACAAAGGGGATATGTGCAGCAGCAGCGGCAGCAGCAGCATATGCAGACAGTCATCCTGAAAGTCAGGGAGCAAGGCAGCATGTGGAGCTTGTTGCTGGGCTGTTGAAGTCCAAATTTTGGTTAACAGAGTTGTCCCGCCGAGTACCGTGGCCTCAGACTGGAAGCAGGTTGTCTATGAGACGACACATTCAGGAGGCAGTAAATAACCAACAACTTGAGTGCTGGGATGCCACCGCACATCAGACGGCTATCATGAGGGAGTCAAAGTTTCTGAGGACAAAAGATAATGAGCGATGTGCGGTAAGTCTCACCTGTCAGTTCATGTACAATGCAAACTTGTCATATAACACACCTCTGATTCACTTATTGACTCTTAACAGAATTCAGCTCAATACTGGGAGATCAGCAAGTACACGGCCTCCATACTGATATAAACATTTGAGTTTCAAAAATGAGAGCAGAACAATAATAATTTAACCTTATAGAGGTTCCCATGCGATGCCGGTCAGCATATACATCAGCATACATCAGCCAAGTTCGAACACACAATCTGTGCGCATGCTTGTCAGCAGCATGAACAACTGCTCACTGCTGAGCACTACAGCTCTTGCAGAGTCTCAGCAGTAGAGCTCGTGCCTCCTCTCCTTTGCTGGTTATTCCGTGCACCCAGACCTGTGTCCCGCAGAGCAGTGCTTGTTGTTGCCCATGTATGTTCATACATAACCCCTACTCTATTGTAACTCATAGCCTTGGTACACCCAGTCTGCAAGTCTCTGCCTGTTCTTGACATAAGGGCTGTTCCATGATGTGTTTGCCTGCAGACTGGCAGATGGGGTGAGCAGCTTGTGGCGCTTTCATTGGAGGTGTACTTTACTTAAGAGCCTGATGAGCGTCAAAGATCGAGTGTCGTTTGGGTCAATGCTGATGAAGAAACAGGGGAACCCTATGACATACTGCTGAAGTGAGTAAAGACGCGGCATTGAGCAATGGCCTCGTGCAGTGGCTGTGGAATGAATGCAACACAGCATGCTGCTAGTAGACATGACGTTGTCAGCAAACATGCTTTTTGAAACAGCAGACTGGTAGTACATAACATAGTATATTATGTATGATAGGATGCATATCCTTGTCATGAGGCCCTTTATGCTTTCTGCTCATCAATGTGGTGGCTTCACTATTCAGCAGCCTGCCAGACATGTCAATGGCGGGTTTCAGAGTAGTACTATCAATAACAAGTTGTGCATGGGCAGCTGGCTGCCACAAAAGCGGTAAAGTTTTACGCACTATGATCTTAGTGCTTCAACCAATGCTGCTGCAATGCAAGCTGCACTTGCATATGCCACCGTGCAGGTACCTAGATAAAAGGGAGGCATGCGTAGAAGTGAAGACCAGGTCCAACATAAGGGGAGACACATTCATAGTCAGCGAGAATGAACTGCGCATGGCAAAAGTATCGGTGACAAGTACCACTTTGTACGGGGGTGTCCCGGTGATCACAAGGGGACCTGCAACAGAGACAGGGCAAGGCCACAGGCAACAGAACGCTCAGGCAGGTTGCTCATGTCACCCGGCCCCACTTATAGGATTTCTCAGCAGTTGAACGCCACAGGGATTCTGCTTGCATGGTACGCTGACAAACTGATCAAGAAGGGCGTCATTCCAAGACTCTCGTGGCCGCAGGTGCCATCTGCCACTGTGGATGATGATGAGTAGGCCCACAGTCACAAATGACACACCTGGACATCGCAGTCACGGTGTAAGTCCCATGTATGCATACCTAGTGAGACGCAATGAGCCAACTGGGGAATATCTGAGGTACCCGTCGCATGCTAATTTGCTCAAATGTAATAATGTAATAGCATGTACCCTCGGGGGTTTATGTCTTGTATCTATTTTTTCCAGAGTGGGTTTTGCCCTGAGGGTGCTCAAGTCTGGTGTGTGATGGCTGGCTTAGCTACTTTGCTTCACAATTCAAAGGGTCGCTTGGCTGGGAAGGGCAACTTTTCATTATACTCCCAGCACGCTTCTGCGTGTTACCCATATATTGTGCTGGCACCAAATGTGTGGCTCAAGTGTTTTGCTGTGTGACCCACCTGCATTATATGACTCCTGATGACAGTACTACTGTCAGATGATTTCACCCTTGTGTCATTGATTACGGTCTTGGTCAATGAACAACATATTTGAACCTGGTCTTGAAGAAGATTTTGGGCTTGTTCTCTATACTGTCTGACTTGATTGAGTTAAAAGTGGTATGCACTTGTACTTATGTGAAGCTGGAGGGTGGTGGTGGGTTTTGGTGCATGTCCTCTGCATGTTCACATATGTATACAGCTGGTCGTATCGCAGCACACACAGTTCATCTTTATTGTGGTGTATTTGGGTGCCCATCGCCTCTTTAGGTCTGTTGCCATAGGTAGGTGGCTTATTGAGCTTATACGTTACTGGGCATGTTCCATACCATACCATACCATACCATACCATACCATACCATACCATACCATACCATACCATACCATACCATACCATACCATACCATACCATACCATACCATACCATACCATACCATACCATACCATACC